>JASGXE010003819.1:0-27077 GCA_030068105.1 Sinentomon sp. SZTP_YWyxl
CACTCGGGCTTCACTCAAAGTTTACAAGAAAAGGAAAAAAATATTTGTTTAAAAACACCTTGTTTTAAAACAAAAATCATGTTTTAAAACAAGTTTTTTTTCTAGCTGTTTTAAAACAAAAAAAGTGTTTTAAAACATCCAATTTTGTTTTAAAACAAATGTTTTGTTTTTTTTCAAATGTTTCGTTTTTTTTGCAACCCTGCACCCAGCAGGTGAACTTTCACCCAGCGGATTTCTTTAAATTCACCGCTCCAACCGCTGACCTCTAATGCAACTGTTGACCTCACCATGAAGAAATCAGACCTGAACCTCCCAAAACCACGCAGAACATGATTCAGGCAAAAAAACCATTCCGAGTTCTGTTTTTTGCAAAATCTGAATTGACTAGGCCTTGGCAAAAACCATAAAGATGTGAATATGGATGGTCACTGTATGATAAGAACAATTAGAAAATATGTACTGCTTCCATTGTGGGTGTTCCTTCTAAGCTACCAGCTCGTTGCAATCGTGGAGAGTTCTCTTCTGTCGAGATTGGAATCGACATACCAGGGCGCCTACTTCACCTATCCTGCTGGGGTAAGTTATGGCATGCCTTATGGCCTTCTTCTGATACGATGTCTCTAAAGCATTATGCTACCAGACGTTTTCAGGCCCATTTTGAACAAAAAGTTTTCAGGCCCATTTTGAACAAAAAGTTTTCAGGCCCATTTTGAACAAAAATAGCCGGTCTGTGGAAGTTTTTTGTCGATCGGAGGCTCCAGCAGGAATCCTGGTAGAAAAAGCAATCTCCCTAAAATTTCATTTCTTTACTGACCTTTTTTTTTACGAATAGCACCTTTCAAATCTGAACCTTACTTCGGTTTTTTGTTCCTTCTGCGCTCTCTAAAAGACTTTTCAATACAATTGCATCAGCAGGGCATCAAATTAACTGATCAATTAATCAAATTTTACTTCGGTGAAAACTCCAAGAGGGACAAAAATGACTGGTTATATTAGCACCTCGAAGTGGCCCATCTGCCATGAGGAAAATCTCATCGATGGCCTTTGGAAGACAGCTCGCTCTCGCTGCAGCCAAACACCACCCACACTGTTTGAAATGTGTTTCCTGTTTGTCTTCATCTCACTGAAAGATGGCAGGCATGGTAAATGATACACTGGTCAGCCTGTCCATGAAACGAAGTCTGATAGCAGATGAAAAAGAAAATGGATGAAAATTTTGGGGTAACTGCTCAGTTTATTGGTATCAATAACTTCATCCACGCAGGGGAATTCCAGGTGAGAGGGACATCTTGATACGCTGTCGACCCACACTTAGCGGTTAACAGGGGGAAAGAGAAAAATGCCAGTCGATTGATGACAAAGAGCTGCACCGGACTGATGAATTCCAGATGATCCTGATTTCCGAACAAAATTACAAAGATATCTATTGCAGGATGCATGTGGGCTCGTAAATGGCCAGCTAAAAGCAAAGCAGTTGGGGCTCCAAGCAAACTTTCAACTTGGCCCAGAAACAATGGGCGTGAAGCTGTCTTCTCCAGATGCCAGAGTGGCGGTTTAGTCTTCGGTATCTTGACGTGGCAGGAATGGGGTGAAATGCTGAAAATCAGATGCCAAAGTGGCGGTTTAGTCTTCGGTATCTTGATGTGGCAGGAATGGGGTGAAATGCTGAAAATCTGACTAAATCGTCAAATGACTGGCACACGGTTTCTGACCCATCACAATGAATAGAAACAGGATGAAAAATCACAACTCGATCCGACTGAAAACAAGACTGGTACAACACATCCACGCAAAGCAAATGGCTTATACATTTGGAGAGCAACAACAGATATTTGACCCTAAATCGGCGCAATAAGGGCAACCGGACATCTAAATCCCAAACCAAACAGACCTCAACAACATGGATAGAAAATTGAGGAAATTGAGCTGCTATCACAGGTAAAATTGACCTATATTTTACCACCCCAGCAAGATTGGGACACAAACATCGTCGGAGAAAAGGCAATTGTGTTTTGCATATTGTTACCCAAAATCGATCTGATGAATTGGCCCCAATCTAAAAGAATGGAGAGCCAGACACGTGAAATGCTGCTCCACTTCGTTGGGAAGCACCAATGCTAACAAGTTGGGAAACCAGTGCGCAAACGCTGTGGAAGATGCAGACGGCTGATGTGCGGGGTCTGCAAAAGTTTTATGTGATGTTATAATGTGTGCACCAGTGCATCAGAAAAATCTTTTTTTATGAGTCAAAATCGTAAGCACCAGAATAATGAGATGAGGCTGAGATAGTTTTTCACAATCCCAAATTATGTACTAACAATAAAGATAGCCAACTTTAAAATACTTCATCCTTCAGTATCAGGTTCACTATTTGGTGATAGCCCACGTGAAACAAATAGCATTTATTTCTGAATTTATTGAATCAAAGTTTTGGAATTAATTTCGATGTTAAATTATAATTATTGATGTTATTGAGCCAAAATATAAACGGATTTCTATCGGTTGAATTTCAGATCCGGAGTGAACGGGATCTTCCAGAATGTCGGGGCATGAGTTCAATTTGCAACGAAATCAGAAGGCCCTTTGCCCTGCCAGCAATAGTGATCAAAAGATGCAGATGTGTAAATACAGAGTGCCCTTTCAAGTGGTCACTAGACAACTACAGCATGCCTCTCGATAGCAGATCTCAAATTAAGGTACCTACTGCAACATTTTCACTGATTAATGACTATTGGCTAGCAACAACTGGCCAAGTGGACTCACTACGATGTCTAGAGTGCAGTGAACTAGGCTCCTAGGTAAAATAACACAGTGTTACTTTGATATACGATGTAGCGTCATTTCACACACCTTGAGCGGAGAGATCAATGCGGGGTTAAAGCTAATTCCGAGCAAATTTTTAGCATTGAAGTAAACGGCGAAAATTTGCCTCGCAAGTCGGAGTTAGCGTTAACCCCGTGATTATCTCTCCGCCGCTTGAGATGTAATTACATCAAAGTAACACCATGTTAGGAGCCCAGTCCCATTATAGACTCTAGAAATCATGGTACCCTCTCAAAGCTTCCAAGAGAACATTTTCTCAATTCTGGACTCAATATCCTCGTGTGAATTAATATGTCTCCACCTGCTCTCATCGCAATTATTATGGAAAACAGTCTTCCACGGTTGGCAGACCACAGATAAAACAAGGGTGATTCTGAAATGCGTGGGTACTAAAATGACCTGGCTTTTGAATGTGGAAAAGTCCTTTTACTTATAAAACCAATGGGAAAAGTGCTCCTCAGAGTCAAACGGAGTACCATAGGAATACCTTCTCCAGCTCTTTTGTTATCTCACTGTTCTCAATTATCTTTCGTTTCAGTTCTGTGAACCAATTAACGAACTCCCGAAATGTTCACCAACTGGAAAAGCACTGAGTTACATTCGCAGAATAACGATCTCACCACAAGGAATAAAAACAAAAACCATCGAAAGTACGAATGTGGTCTGCAGTTGCCCATTCAAGAGGTACTGGAACCTGCAGAAGAATGATACTGTGGACTTCAAGAATGGAACAATAGAAATACGGGAGACGTACTCTTGTCAAAAGGTATCCAAGGACTTTTTTATGTTAAGAAAACGTTGAAATTAAAATCGCCCGATTTCCAAAATGAAGATTAATCGGCGGATCGCCTCAATCCGCGGATCGACGAGTGGTGAAATGGTTGACCACTAACATTTGGCTTCACATCGGCACTGTGAATGACAAGGACAACCATATCACCACTCGTCGTTCCGTGTATCGAGGCGATCTGCAGAAAATCTTCTTTTTGGAAATCGACCGAATATGTGCGGCTGGAATAATTATGGCAATGTGCAGCTGTTGTTGGCATTTGTCCTGTTCCACGGAGGTGGCTGGTTATGCCATTTTCTGTTTGAGTATGACTAGAAACGGATGGGTAGAACAGATATGCCATTACAAGAACCCTTTTGGAAGCCTTCTAGGAGCAAACAAAGGCCCCAGCCCACAGAAACATTCCCCCGCAAAAAAAACATGGAAAAATTCACATTTCCATCATTTTTTAACTGCACAGACTTTTTTCAGTGCACTACTTTATGAATTTGCAGGGTGGAGAATCTCCTATTCATAGATGACACTTTAACAGTGTTCATGTGGGGTCATGTACACTCACGAAGGACCCAAAGCTTTGCTATCCCATCCACACTGCAAACAGCAACTGATATCAAGTCAGTCACAAGCCCATAAACTGACCAGCTTAACCATTTAGTTTGAAGAACTAACTCACAAAATTATGCTCTTTTATTCATGTTGAAAAAGTTGCAAATTTCATTCTGAGCTGGTGGGTGGCCAACATGTTGAGATTTTTCTCCTTCTATAAAATGCAGCACCACATCTCTGTGAAACTGCACCAGTGATTAAATTCTACCAGCACTTTTTGTGAACGCTTGACATCTGAATATGAGGACTTAGAATTGAATGCTTGCACAAAACAGCTGGACCTGCTTCATGTTTGCTGTTGTGCCAGGAAGTTTGAACCGCATGATGTTTTACTCTGAACTACATTTATCAAAATTTTCTTACTTGCGTTCTGAAGGTTGCTAACAAATTTTTAATTTTTATACTCAAGCCAACAACTAGGTTGCTGCAAGCAACCTGCAGTCAGGCCTCGTACTCGCAATGGGGAAAATAGGATTGTAGTGCTGAAAAATAAGATTTTTTCAAATCAAGGACTTCAAACGACACATTAAAAATGTGACCATGTCTGCAACTTGAGCTTCTTAAGGGGGGGGGGGGACATTCGCGCAAAACTTTTTTGTTTGTCAACCGATTTTCTTCAAATTTTGTACATCATATGGGGTCATTTCAACTAAGAACCGTGCAAAATTTCACACCCCTAATTTTTACTGCCATGATTTTAAAAAGCCTTTACATCTTGGAAATACCATAAAAAAGGATGCAAATTTTTAACCTTCTGTGTTGTTCCCAACCTGAGATATAGCATTCAAAAGTTTGCCGAACATGAAAAATCTTAGTTCCGAGTAAATCGATGATTGATTAACGGAATTGCGTAAAAATGAATTGAGATGCCTTCACATTTAGGTCTGTAACTTCTAAACTACATGGAATATCAAAAAACCGTTTGCACCATTGGAATCAGCAGATTTTCATGCATAAACCCACCTAAAATCCATAAATGTCATTTTTAACCATTTTTCGACTATCCGAAGGTTCCCCCCCCCTTAAACTTCCTCATTCACAAGTTCTTTAATCGTCTTGCCTCTTGCGAAGCCATTAAGACAACTGAGATCAGCTTCTTTGATTTCCCCTTGCAATCCAACAGATTTCAAGCGTCTCATTACCTCAAGATTTCATGGATCCCTCAAAATCTTCACTGTTCTTTTCTGGTTTTTCTGAATGGTTGCAATAAACGTCGACTGATGGGCATGTCAGCAACATCATCATACTTCTTGATGCAATTCTGAACAATTTCCTGCCCATGACAGAGTGTTAATGCTGCCCTTACTAACACTAGAAGTAGACACTGGGTACTCAACAGTGCAAACAAATGATCTTTGATTCAGCACAAAAGCCCAGTTCAATCATCCTTTTGTATCTTGTCATCAAACTGGGGAACAGAGCACATTCTGTTTTGTCGGTTCTGGATCAGTGCCACATCAGGATCAAACGTGTTTGAGAATTTGAACCAATTGGTGATTCCTTTGCGAAGCATTTTCACATTGCCAACACACAATAATCCTGAGTAACATAAAATAATTTGTCTTTTCAGCTTTTCAAATGTGACACGGGAGATTTTTGTGCCAACATCCGGGCAGACACATTCACGTCTTCCTACCGTTGTTCCTGTCCAAACCACCATTTGTGCCTTCCAGCGCCTAGTGACGTCGGAACGAGCATAGGTCACGAATTGTTGTTCAGCGGAAACGTTTACAAAGGAAAATGCACACGGTATCCACTGTAACTGGGTGAGAGTCAGTCAGCCCAATCTTGGAGGATACGTTAGGCCTTCGATAATTAGATAATTTTCAGTGAACTGTATGAATGAAGATGAAGTCAGAATAGAAATTTTGGATTATTTTTTGGCATGATGTCTTTTTCATATGTCTGTCTTCCACAGACTCACCACTTTTTTCCACAAATCGTCTTGATCTCATTTTTGAAACATGAGAAACGACCCATCTTGATGACTCCCGTGAGTCAGCAAGGTGGGTCAAGAACGCACTTGAGAGTGAACGCCCAAAGAACGATGATGGGAGAAGGGTTATGTTCAGGATAAGGGTTATGTTCAGAATATTTTTGCAGTTGCATAAAATACTCTTGAAAAACACGATCCTGCAAAAAACGAAATTTTAAGGGTTACCGCATCCTAAAGGGTAATCCCATGTGACAAAGTTTTTTTTGTCATCCGCATTTCATGCGACAGAAGTCCACGATGACAACGTTAAGAAATCGGAATTTTGTAAATGCCGAGATAACACAATGAAAAATTTCCCAGAAAAAGACAAATTAAAAACAGTTGGATTTCCTGTGATGAAAGGCTAAAATATTTCCTGGGCACAAATAGAGATGAAAATATTTGCCAAATGCCAAAAAGCTTACCGACAATGGTGTCGATGCTAAGCTCTGTATTCGTGGAAGGATATCGTCTGAAAACGATGAAGGCTGGAATACATGCCCAACCAGACCATACTCATGTGCATCTGATGCAGTCCATACAGTTGAATTGAAAAAGAAATCAGTTGCCTGGAGCAAAAAAAAAAGTGAGAACAAATTGTCAGGAACAATGGACGAAATAGGATCCCATGTTTCTCAGAACAAAATTTTTCAGGAACTTCGAGCAGTGTATTTTTTTAAGAAAATACAATTGCTAAAAGGGCGAACATGATTTTTGGGGCATTTTGCAAAATGGCGAAAAGAGGTTCGCCCTTTTGGCAAATTACCGACTTTTCTCATTCTGTTTTGTCCAACACTCACGCTGGTTGCTGCAGTTTAACCAAGGGCGTACCCCTTTATTTTTTTCAGTTTTCACCCTTTCAAAAATGATACAAATATCCTGTTTGCCCTTCTGGCACACCAATAGCGAATACACGTCAGAACTGACAGGGAGTTCACAAAAAGTCAATTTTGTCGACTTTTAAAAGCATTTTTGTTTCACGGATTGCACAGCTAACGAATTGAAACAAGAAGGGGTGATTATCCTGAAATTGTCCCAGTATGGAAAACAATAACTGCTTCCAACCGAGTTACCCTGTCCATCTCCACTGTCTTGAAGAGAAACTGGCCCCATCACTGATCACACCTGATGTTCACCAATTCCAATTGTGGAGGACCTATCACATTTTTCTTGTAAGTATCACAAAAGGTCACGAGTGCGTGCACTTCCACCCCAAAAATTCTTATCAAAAGCACAATTGGATAATTGGCCATAGCCTCTAAATAAAAAGACCAGGGGTGTGAAATTTCGCACATAACTTATCTAAAAATAAGTTCAAAGTTTGAGCCAAATTGATTGAAAAATAAAAAAAAATAAATAAAATAAAAAATAAAAAAAAAATAAAAATACCTAACATGAAGTCTCCCTCATACAAAAAGGGGCACTTTTAATGTGGCTGAAGGGTTGGGCACACATTCAACTGAACAAATAAAGTTGCATTTGGCAAGTTACACAACCAGTCTCAAATATTTTAAAATTTCAAAGGAAACAACCAACTCACCCTCTGAAGTCCAACGATGTTGGCCAAAGTGAGAGCTCCACACGCCTCTGGAATTTGGCCCAGCCTTTTGCTGAGCACATGGAACGTGGACAGTTGACTGGCGTATACAAAGTCAAACAGGGGCAACATTGTGACACCCAATCCGACGCAGGGCCCACTGACAACTGCAACGAGAAGCTTGGAGTAATTCAGCAGTGTTTTGATGACATCTCTGGAACAAGGAAAAAGACCCAACGTCAACGCCAGCAAAGAACACTGAAAAATCGCAAAAAATTTTGGCTTGAATTTTGAGATCACCCTTGCCTGGCGAGTTTGATATTTTTCATTTGCGAATCTTGCAGCCAGTCATGGTGATTCCAACTTCTTTTGACTTCTCAAAATTGTTCGTTTGGTGCATCTGCGGTGACGTCATGTCGCCCTCCGCATAGGATGACCAAGAACCCCTTTACTGATTATTGGCCAATGACGTGGATCTCCGATGCTTTTTTTAAAACCACCGGTGAAAGTTGCGAATATCCACGTTTTCGGAGGGAAGGGATCGATAATATCCTCAACTATCTCCGGTGGTTTTGAAACAAGCAACAGAGATCTCTCCGGCCTAAAGCGGCCCACTCACGATCCAACATACTTGACAAGTAAGTTTGTTTGATGGGTCAGTCAAGTAAATTGGACCGTGAGTGGGCCAATTTGACGAGTTTTCCATCAAGTAAGTTGGACGAGTCGTCAAACGATTTTTTCAGTTTTTGTCTGATAAAAAAATTTGTCAAACGAAATTTGTCAAGCATAATTGATCGTGAGTGGGCAATCGAAGGGTTCAAACTACATTTGATGGCTTCACCACGGTTTTTTTCCGTGTCACCTCGGTTTTTCCGGAAATATTGTTGTTTCCTCTGTGCTTCCTCTGGCCATGACAGAAAGTAATGCCAGAGTAGAGTTGTTTTTTTGTTTTGGGCAGCCTACAGCTTCTTCGGCCCCAGCCATATAGTGTTGCTTCTGCCGGCATTTTCGTGGTTTCTTGGCACGGGTTTTGATTTTTACTCCAGTGGACTTTTACTTCGGAGCGAAGTTCGGTGGTGGTTTCAACTTCCATCATTCAGAGTCGTGTGGTATGATGAGCGCAAAAGGCGAGGATCAAGAAAAAAAAAACATGGCATTTCCCAACGAACTTCACTCCGAAGCAAAGATCCACCGGACCCTTCCCTCAGCTGTTTTGTTGTTTCAAGTTTTGCATATTAACACACTTTTCCGCAGGTTTGGCTTGGCCATACTACAGGCTGCTGGCCTTGAAAAGGCTCCTTATAGATTGTGTTTGCCTGCACTTATCTTGCTGGCAATTCTGATCATTTTTGGTGTTGGCAGCACTTTTTTGGACATTTCCAGTTGTTTTCTTTTCAACAAACACTCCTTGCTCCAGCACGACTTCTGTTGTTTGGCACAGCGGCGTTTTTTTTGCCGCATCGCCACAAAAATCGCCAGCAAGTCTGTTTCCATGAGTTGAGAGAGAGACATCTCCGGCTCGAGCATCAAACTGCAACTGGATGCTTGACAAATTTGTTCTCCCGTGAGTGGGCATTCATGGCCATCAAACTTCCTTGACAAATCTGCTTGACAACTTTGCTTGTCAAGTATGTTGGATCGTGAGTGGGCCGCTTAAGTGAAGGATATCAGACCTTTGGAAGGTAGTCTTCCTTTTGACCCGGACATCAGAGTTAAGCCTGTTTCGACCGGGAGACACCGCAGGTCTGAAACATCTGGATCCTGGTGTAACCGGTCGAAACAGACTCAACTTTCACGTCAGGCCAAAAGGAAGACTACTTACCAAGGGTTTGAGGTTTGTTTTCCTTCTCGCAAAAGCTGAATCATGTCCAGGTTTCGAAACCATCGCGATCCCGTCCTCAGGACAAACTGATCAAATCCTGGCCACAGGACAAACTGATGAAATCCCACCCACAGAACAAACTGATCAAAAATCCCATCCTCAGGACAAGCTGATCAAATCCAGTCCTCAGGACACTGATCAAATCCCATCCAAAGGACACTGATCAAATCCCATCCTGATAAACTGATCAAATCCCATCCTCAGGACAAACTAATCAAATCCCGTCCTCAGGACAAACTGATCAAATCCCGACCTCAGGACTAACTACTGATCTAATCCCATCCTCACGACAAACTTACCAAATCCTGTTCTCAGGACAAACTCTGAGTCCAAATCCATGACAAATACGCGTCCTCAGGACAGACTGATTAAAAGTCTAGACTCCTGAGGAGTGATTAGCATGTCAACGGCATGGACCCAGATGGATGTGAAGCAAGATTAAACTGCTGTGTGAGGAAGGGTTAATGTCGAGCTTACTGATGCACAGGTATCGTATCAAGTGAAAAACGGAAACCGGAGGCAAATACAATATTGAGGGTGAGATAATTGAGTTGAGGGCAGAGAGATTAAAGATTTATCCTAAACTGATTTATCTCAACCTGCGTGGATATTTTTTTACGAAAGACGCAATGCAAATATATTTTAGTCTTTGGAGTGCAAATCTTCTTCTTGCCGAGCCAGAGGTTGTACGTCCGAAAGGAATTTTCCCATTGCCCAATTATGTCATAATTTACCCGCTGTTTGGCACATTTACAGTGTGAAAGGGAACCTTATTCATCGCTACGTAACAGGTCAATTGAGGCAAGCGACATTTGTGGGGAAATTGAGTCAAGTGCATTTTTGGAATCAGCATTCAACACTACACCTCGTGGCAAAATGAGGTAAGCCCCTGTGCAATATTGAATGATGGCACAGTGAAGCAAGCGACCAGGAAAAATGTAAAACAATCTTTACAGGTTGCAATATTGAGGCAAGTGAGAGTTTTGGTGCCAGAATGAGGCAAGTGACATTTGATTTTGAAATTGACGTAAAGCATGAATAAGCAAAATGAGGCAAGCGACATTTGGCTGTGTGAATTGGATAAATGAAGAAAGTGAGTCATTTCAATTATTTATCTTGATAGTCTAATCTGGATTCCGGTGTACCTGAGATCTCATGTCAAAACGTGTTTTGACTTAAACTTACAAAACTCACCAAATAAAGTACTTTACAGGCAACAGAACAGTGCAACAGGTACAAAAGTGCATGCCATGGATATGACAAGGAAAGACTTTCAACACCAAACACACGGACAACTAAGAAAATCACTTTTTTGTTGCTCCTGTAAAATTTGAAAAATGTTGCCTGCCTCCAATGAGGTAGTGTCTCAAATTCTCTGACAATGATGAGTGTCTATTCACTTCAGCAGAAACATGCTCCTACGAATAACATTGAAAAACTGAGATTTCATTGCCAAAATGGAAAATGAGATCCCCTGCGGCAGGTGACAGAAACTTACTTTATCAAAGATGCCATATCTCCAGCAATTCGACATCGCCGTTCGAGGTTAAATTGGAACAGGCAAGGGAGGTCGACACCTTGACAGAACTTCTCCGGAGAATTTGACGTCAGCAGAACCAAGTTACAACTGCTGTCATTCTCTAGTTTGAACAAAGCTGCCTGTAGGTCAATTAACACCTAAAAAGGAAAAGAAATAAATCGGTTGCAACAAAAATAGGCCAGAACAGGTCGTTGCCAAAAATGTGAAAAACCATAGACACTTTCAATAAGCATGTCAGCAAACAATCGGCCGATTTCCAAAACGAAGATCAATCGGCGGATCGCCTCGATCCACGGATCGACGAGATGTGAGCTGGTTGACCACAAACATTTGGATTCACATTGATACAGTGGATGACAAGGTCAACCATCCATATCACCACTTGTCGATCCGCGGATCGAGGCGATCCACCGATTAATATTCGTTTTGGAAATCGGCCGAATGGCTCCAGTTCAAAGTGAAGTTACTTGTGCCGACAACAGGGGACAAACCGATATGTATTTTTACCGATATACTGATCGTTTCACTTTTCCGATATGAATAAAACACCGATAAAATATCGGTATTTTTAATCTCTGGTTGCCTTTGTACCTCCAACATACAAACACAAGATTCCATAACCAGACATTCCCATGCCGGAATTTTCTATTAAAAGATCCAAACATAACTTTACAGTACTTCTTAACAATGTCCCTAGGCCACCAACCGGTAGGTTCCCAATTTTCCTGTCCGAATTTTACCTACAGAGTATTTCAGGTTACATCTTCTCAATATCGAAGTTTGGTCTGTGTGAGGTCCTACCAACCAATATCTATCATCCACCAGCGCACAGATGAAAGAATTGTGTGGCACCAAGAATTTTGGTCTGTGCTGGCAACTTTGTTTGGCACTTTTTCATTGAATTTCTGGATTTTTCCAATTGTCGGATATCAGTATTTTTACCGATATATCAGCAAATATCGGTGCTGGTTCGCCCTAACCTACAACAGTCCTCGAGGGTTAAGAGATGGTACCAAGCCACAGATTCGCCAAATGAGTATGAAGGCTTTTGAACTGGGATGTCCCCACCAGATTCCGGCCTGTGATTTACCCCGAGCCCATTTTTGCATGGAATTTAAATTTAGCTCTCGAAAGTGTCTGCTCACTGTTGGTCCGCATGCTGGGGTGGCATTCTCCTTCTGAAGGAGAATGCCACCCCAGCATGCGGACCAACAGTGAGCAGACACTTTCGAGAGCTAAATTTAAATTTCAGTAAAGAAAACTAACCAACTGAAAAGCAGGAATGAGTCGTTTGTGAGACAATCCCGGCTAAACAGTGTTTAAATTGTAAAATTAAATTGATCGGCTCTCAAAATTTGAAAAGGTCCCTTGGGCCCATCCGATCAAGTCCAACCACTTTGTTAGAAAAAATTCTATGCAGGGTCGCAAATGAATTGCAAGGGCTACTACCTACCTCGCAAGCGAAAAAGGGCAGTCGGCTCCGAGCGCCTGCCGCTCCAGGGTTCGCTGGCTCTGAAAGCCAGAGGGATCCCAATCCCATACAATTACGTGCTGCTGCTCAGTTAGATGTGGGAATGATTTTTATTCTGTACTTCTGCCTATTCATTTCGTTGCATTTTTTTATTGACCACCAAACTCTCCTGTTCTATTTTTATGCATCCAAGTCTGCCAAAAAACGGGCACAAATTACTGAGAAGTGCTTTATATCGGTTTCAGATAGCTCTCCCCTAAAGCTGGAATAACAATTTAACGGGAAGCAAATAAAAATAAAATCAATCAAAAACTGCTGTAGAAACAACATGTCAGTGTAAAAGTCAAAACACCAACCTGGCAGTTTAAGGCACACTTCATGGAAGTGGATACTGGCGAAAGAACAATGTGAGCAAAGTCCGAATATTTCCTCACAGACAATTCTTTGCTTTCCGAAACAGAGAGGGGCGGAAGCGAGAAGACGGTTGTGAGTGGGACCTCTTCGATGGGCTGGGGCTCTTCTAATGCAGGAGTTGATTCATCAGCAGGAGTGCCTTTGCCACCTGAAAGCAGGAAGAAGTGCAACCCATCAGTGCCATTCATTGAGAGCACATTTGCTGAACGTATGGTGAGCTGGTATAGAGTCACAGAAACAACAAGAAACCCATTGATTAATGTTGGTTTACGGGTACATAAATGCCATATTATTTTTGGGAGTTTTGGGTTTTTTGGAGTTTCAGTGATTTTTGGGAGTTCATATCAGCAAATTGGGGCACCGGACCACATTTGACTACTGAATCTTTTCTTTAGCATTTCTCAAGAAGAACCCACTCTCAAAAGATGGGACCTTTATGGGCAAAAGCAACAGCCCCAGGGCTTCCCCAAAAAGTTCATCTTGGAAACTTTGAGGCTCCATATCTTGGAAATGGGGGGTCGCAGCAAAATTCATCCCTCTATCATTTCTACTCAGGGAAATCAGGACATTCCGAAAAACTGGTTTACGGGAGCCATTTACTAAACACCCTGTATAGCAGCCGCCTGTGTAGCCCTGGAAAAAACCATTTAACCTTTTGAATTGATGGAAAATTGGCATCCAAAGCAATCTACGAGGGGCATCCAAAAAATTCCTGCAACACCGTCGTGAAATCTATACAAACAAAGGTTGATCATTCTTTCCATCACATTCCTTCGATGTTATCCTCTTTCTACATAATGACAGTTTGCATAGGTTCTGATGCTGTCTGATGTTCCGGTACAGGGTGTCCCGATTAATCCTTCTTGTTCCAGCATCCAGAGCTGTGCTGAGCTCTTTTGGACTACCAAATGACAGCCCAGGGAGGAGAAACATGAGCATCGAGAACTGGTGGAATTCAGGGGGGGGGTTCATTTTGGCTGGATGCTGCAAAATTTTCCACTCCCGCTTTGTCAGAAGACCAATTACAGCAGTTAACTTGTGATGACATGCATTGGCATGGAGAATGATGGGCTTGGAAAACAGAAACTCGGGTGACTCTGGACGGCTCTCACGGATTGCATGGATCAACACACCCCCGAAGAATGGTTGCTTGAAGTCCTGCATTACAGTCCAGCTTTAGTAACAGCATACGTTGTTGAATGACCTATAAAAAGCTGTGCACAGGTCGTCGTTTGTTTCACTCTGTTTGTTTGTGCCCGAATTTCTCGCAGCCTTCGCAGGATCATTCGCAATGCTCCAACTTCCTTCTCCCATGTGTTTCATCCATTCTGTGACACACGATAAGAAAGGCACTCTCAGTACATGCCTCCACAAAGGCTACATGCACTTCCCGAGCTGTTTTCCCCCGGGCAGATTCAATCTTTCCCCCGGGCAGATTCAATCTTAATGTATCGACGTTGCTCAATTGTTGAACTGTTGTAAAACTCTGGCCATGGCATCAATCAAAGGTCAGTCGATTTGCAATTTTCTGGGCACCAAAGCACAGAATACCTCCCAAAAACACACCGATGGAAAGAACAAGAATGGGGTTGCATGAAAACAAAAAAGAAAGCAAACTCTGGCCTTGCAGAAAAAAATTAAGCTGGTGTTGCAGGAACTTTTTGGATGACCCTCGAAAATGAAAAAGGTCACAGTCATACCTAATTTTCGTTCTATTCCGCAACGAAGCTCGGCTAGCGGATAAAATTTCAAAGTTCAGAAAAACCAATCTGTACTTTTACAATGACTACCGGAGCATGCAAAATACTTTAACAATGGAAGTCAAAGGGTGTCTGTCTCCGACATGACAAATTTTGTGGTGCCTTTTTGCCGCTTTAATTTCTTCGTGTCCCTAATTCTAGTTTTTGTTTCACGAATTTTTACCATGAGCTTTCAGAGATTTAGGCAGTGTTGTCAGGTCAGGTGAGATCTGTGGCTTTCGATCGAATGGAGTGAGACTGTGTTCAAATATAAAATGGCAAAAAATATAAAATGGTAGGTACCATTAAATTGAGTTTCGGCTAGAACTGCAGCTCAATTTCAAACCACTCAAATTGAAACACCACCAATGGTCTGACAGTGTCATTTGAAAATGAAAAAATAAAAAGTGCAATCGTATAGAATAAAATTTCCACATTTTTTCACCGATCGCAGAGAAAAATTAATCAGCTCTTCATTTCCGTAAATGATAGAAAAATTCCAAATTTGGGCTAAATCCGTTGAAAACTTTTTGAGTAATCGATTTGCAACGAAAATCGACGATTTAAAACAGGGCTTGTGTTTTCAGTTTCTGGGTAAAAATAACATTTTGTCTTAGCAGACGACGCATTCGCGCCTGCAGAAGACAAAACAAAAAAAAAAATTGCAAAAAAGAAACAAACACAGGGCATTTGGTAAAACATAATATGAATGATAACATTTGCAGCAAAAGTGGCTGGGTAAAAACTCTGCTAAATCAGACCAGAGTTTTTTGTGCAGAACGCCAAGGTTTACAAAATAAAAAAAAAAGGTTTCTCCAGTACCTAAAAATTCAACACTGTGAAAACGGATCTCTACATTCTTGTTTTGCTGGAAAGAATTTTCTGCCTGGTGAACACTTCAGTACCAGGTCAATTTCTAAAAAAAAAGTTCTTGGATAAATAACTCAATTTGAGAACAAAAAACAAAGAGCCCACAAAAAATATCTCCAAAAAGTTTATCATCCTTTTAAGTAAAGTTTTAGTCGCCATTGGTTTTGAGACTTGCACCACGCATTTCGGGGCGTCACAACATGATGATGGGAGTGTGACGCTCCGAAACCGATAACAGTGCAAGACTCAAAACCAACGAAGACAATGTCAACAAAAGTATGATTCATTTCATCTTCAAATCATCTCCGATCTCTACAACTGCTTGAATTAAACTGATCTCTTGAAAAACGTTTTTACTTTGTTGTGCCAAATGTACCTTGCACGAACAGCTTAACTTTCGAGTCCATGTTTCGGTGCAAGGCTTACTAGAATGCACAATGAAAAAACTTGATTTCTCGAAAGAAACACTTTGGTCGAAAAAACATGCCACACACTTTTGAAAAAGGTGTGCACCAAGAAATGGTGCGATGGACGTTTTCAAATCCAAACATTTTTCAAAGTCCATGTCCATGAGATCAACCAAAGTTTTCGTAACAAAAATTGCACTTCGAACGGTGTGTTAAAAATGTTTTCCACAATGATTTTGAGCATAGAAATGCATTAAAACCTCATGATGGAGAAAATTGTGGAGAATTTCATCGAATAATCCTTGAATGCATTCAAATTCAGAGCAGTACGACGAAAAGAAAAAAATGTGACGAAGTACATACGCACAAGCTCACCTTTAGCACGTTTTGCTGGAGGGTGATCTGCACTCTTGGTGGGTTTCACCGATGGAAGATCCCCACCAGACCGCCTTGGATTGTCATCCATATCCAAGACCTTCCCATGGGAGTTATTCGTAGTCGGAGAGGTCAACACTTCAGTCTTGGTGACCTTTCCCTTTCTGACACTTCCCACACCACCCTTTGAAGGTTTCCCAGGTTCAACACTCGTTGCCGGACCTTGCGACTTCTGCAACCGTTTCAAACTTTTCAGGTGCTCAATACCGGCAAGCTTCATCATCATTTCCCTCTTGCTGATGACAGTCGGTGCTCTCTCTGGCCCGTGAACTTTCTTTTTTCGGTCGACTGGTTTTGTACTTTCATTTGTCACTTCAGTCTCAAAGTCGTACACGTCGTTGGATACAGAGTCTTCCGAGCTGTCCTTCGCACCCTTTGACAAAGGAGGAAGAATCTTAATCTTGGACAGTTCTTGGACAATCTCAGCAGTGCTGATTTCATCTGCAGCACTCCAAGTGTTCCTTGAGGCGTGAGATCCACGGCGCTTTTTATTGCGGCTTTTGATAGTGTGTTTGTTGCTTGCAGGTGACGGTGCGGATGCAACTGCAACGCCAGCTTCCCTTTTAACACACTTCTCTGGTGGTGTTACCCCATTGGTGCCTGCTTCCTCAGAGTTCCTCTCCACATCAGAACTGTCCTCATTTGTCAAAAGGGACTTGAACCGTTTCGCCATCAGTGCCTCAGAATTCTTCGACGACCGCTTGCCCTTGTTAATCACGACAACCACTGGTGAGCTTTTCTTCGGAGGCACCTGTGCCGAGAGTTCCTCATTGGGAAGTGGCTCCGGACCTGCATCATCTTCAACTTGCTCCTGATCATTTGAAGCCTGGTCGTTTTGCTCGAAGTCTTCAGCACCAGAGCTCAAAATAATGTTTGGCTCGCCGAGGTCCGGTGGACCATCATCAATTGCTCCATCACCGGGATGTCGGGATGGACTCATGCTAACAGCAGAAGAGCTGCTTGAACTCCTGTGCCTGACAATTCTTGAAGAATCCGCCAACAGAGTACGTCCTCGGGAATTTTTTGGAGATGGGGGACTACTGAAGATGCTACTGTGTGTACTGGAATCACTTGGTCTCCTTGCTTTATCGCTTCTTCTTTTACTCTCAGAGGTTGGTGCTGTTTTGTTAGCGGTTGGCACTGCAAATGACCGCTTCCCTCGCCTCTTTGCCAAGCTCTCCGATGTTGTAGCACCAATCTTGAGATATGCAGTTTTGGCCATCCCTGCTTTGATATCCAAGGACACAAGTGACCCTCTGTTCCTTTTCACCAGGCCGGACTCCAAAGCAAGTACTGATGGCTTGCTCTCTCTCTTCTCTGCTTCCAAGAGCATCTTCACGGCACCTTCATCACGGAACAATGCATCAATTTCACGCCTGTGAGCCGTTCGCCTTCCTTTTGGTGTTTCTGCAGTGCTATTTTGACTCTGAGGTGCAATGCTTGCTGGAGCAGAAACACGCTTCCGCTTGCTGCCCTTCTTGTTCGACTTCCTCGTAACTGAAGCCGGCTCCTGCTGGTCAACGGTCGTTGAAATGTCACTCAAAGGTCCTTGAACTGTGATAATTTCCTGCGGATTTTCACCATCAAGATTTGGTAACAGCTCAATCCTCTCGATGTTCCCCATTGATTGCAGTTCGCTCTCTGAAGAAAACGTTAAGATATTGTTATCACAGTTGGAGTCATCATCCTTCGCCTGAACAGTGGCGATGTCATCACCTTTCAAATCTAACTGGCGAGACACCGAACGTGGTGAAGCCAAGATATCTTTCGAACGTTGGCGCCCTGATTTCGGTGACTCAGTCCTAATAGTTACCCCATGCTGGACAGGAATGCGCGAGGGCATATGGACTTCCTTCTTGAAAAGGAAGGTTGGTTCGACCGTTGGAAGCTCCTCCAGTAATTTCAGGGCAAGTTTCCTCTCTTCCTCTGGTGACAATGTCGTACATCCGGCCACCTTGTGAGGCCTCCCGACGGTGACCTTTCCAAAACTGGCAGGATTAGGACATGTCAATGACTGAATCCCCCTTCCAGCTTTCACTGTCATGGTGCCGATAAACTTGCTAACCTCCTGCACTTGAACAAGCTTTTTATCATTCTGAACTTTATCACTCTGTCGCTTGTGGAACTCCTGGAATACCTCCTCGCGTGTAATATACTGGCTGTAACGACCGTATATGGGGCCACGCTTGGATTCCTTTGACGACTGGTCAACTTCCGAAGCTTGGTCAAGGTTGTCACTGTTGGGCAAACCATCCGACCATGACTGACGACTAGCAGCTCTCTCCAGTTCCTCCTCACCATGTGGTAAAAGATCTCCACTCCTCCCTTCTGATGTTTCAGCATTCTGCCAAGGGCCTGTTGGTTCCTGCCCCTGTGATCCACTACCTTCCTCCATCGCACACCCATTGTTTGCAGTTGAATATGCTTCGTTATTTTGGAACAGCTGGCTATCCGGATTCATGTCCAACAATCCAGTATAGATGTTGTTGATAACGGGATCTCTTTGGTCTGAAGACTCCGTTTTGCTGGTGTTCTCAGTCTTTACGTGCAAAAGGTTGCCGTCATACAGATCCATTGAGAAGGCACCATTCTGCTCTGATGCTGGCAAGTGCTGAGGTGCTTGAGCAGGCAAGTCGGGCACTTCTGCTTCGGGAGGAGATACGGGCTCGAGGTCGCATGTGAGCATCAACGTTTGGACAGGCTTTTCGTGGATGACAGTGTCGTGACACAGCCCTTCAGCCTGTGATGGCTTTTCAATGACAGTGTTTATGGTGGCAGGATCATTCAGGGGCATGGATTGTGGCAATTCACTAGCTATTATGTCCCGGTCACTGGTGTGATCATCACCATTCCGTGAAGTTGGTGCAGAGTCCGTGGATGGATCGCCACCCAACACCTCGTAGATGAAGTCATCAACAGCAGTGTGTGGGATGATATGGCCGGATTCAACTTCGGAAGTCATCTTGTAGTCAGTGTCGAGCCAACGAAGTCAGCAGTTTCAGTTCACATCAGCTCCAAGAGTGTGCTAAAGCTGGCAGCATAATTTAACAAGAGGGGCACACCACCTCATTAGATATATCAAGAAAACAACAACACCTTTGGGAAAAAGAAGATAAATTTGAATCAGTAAAAATTGTGATGGATATTTGTAGAAAATCTGGGTCTGCTAAAATTCCGCCAGAACCTTGTGGCAGTCATTGCTGGGAGCAGTTACTTATTGTAGGCATCATGAATTGTACATAACTCTCCAGAAAGCGTAAGTGGCACTTGAAATAACGTATTTTTGAGGTGCACGGAACATATTTTCTATTCATATTTAGCAGCAAGGCAAACGAATAAAAAGGACATGATCAATAACTGGATTTTCGGCCGGTACAGCATGAGGCTAACAATTTAGTATCGACCAATCCATGCTTAAAATGTCACACGCCAGGTTCAACGTATCATTAAAATTGGCAAAAAGGGGCAAAGAACACAGATCACCTGGTCATCGGCAAAGGTACCCTGTTTTACAAGGTTTGAAATTGCTTATTCAAGCAATATGTAAAATCAGTTGCTGATGCTGCAGCTGGGTCTTCTTCGTCACTAGTACGTCAACAGGAGACACCCCCAGAAAAACAGATCCAGAGTCTTTTGAGCCCGGTCGTAACCTTAACTTGGTTAATTCTAAGCATTATGAACATCGTGTTTACAAGGATGTGATGACCAAACTGCATTTTCAAAATGCACTAAAAACTTTTCTCGTTCACTAGTTCAGGTAATCCTCAGAACTCGCACCTTTGATCTGGGCCCACGGCTCACTCTTTAGTAAATTCATCTGGGGGGTTAAGTGGGATGTCAAGCACCCTGCCATTATAGCATTTCACGAAACATCCTACGGAAGCAAATAAGGAAGTTTAAAGCAAACAAATCCTCAGATAATGAGCTCGGTTCAAGGTGCTGAATTCCAGTCAGATTACCGTGAAGGCTGAAAACAACATGGCAACTGTTAAGTGGGGACAAAACCCTCTACGGTCAACTTCGGTGTTTTTCATGCAATTTGGTTGAAATTTTCGAGCAGTTAGGTGCTATTGAAGGATGATTCTATGCAAAATTTCACCATTGTAGTTCAAGTGGTTACTGATATAGATAGAGATGTTTTGCTTATGTGCACAATGCGAAAACTTTGTGCTGGTGCCCAGAGAGAACAAGACTATATTGTGGGCTCAAATTTGGAAAAGTGGGGTAAAAATGTTCAAAATTTGAGTGATGGCACCAGATTTTTGATTTTTCAATTTGAAGTTCATAAATTCTTCACCGTTTCCACTGCAGGATAGATTAGCGTAAAAATCTTGGATCTCTGCCATAAAAGCAAGCACAAATGAAGACTGGTAAGGAATATAAAAAAATCGGACTTAATCACTCAATTTTTGTCACTTTTTTGCACAGGTGGTCAAAATTTGGCCTCTGCAGCACTTTTAAGTCTCTGGAAACAGCATCACAAAGCTTTTTAGAAAGTGCGGAAAATGAAAGTGCTCAAAATCAGACTTAAAGATAGCAATTTGCGATTAGTTTTACGATATCACGAATGCTGAAAATTCTCGTCTGGGGGAAAGAGCGTTTTCATGATAATAATTTTGAGGCCAGAAATGAATTCTACACACTTGAATTCTTGAAAAAAGATAGAAATCACAAAAATGCAAATTTTGTCACTTTTGACAAAAAAAAAAGGTTTTGTCCCCCCTTAAAACAGAAAATAGCTTGTCAGATCAAAAATCGGCACTCTCATCTTTGCTCGAAGATAAAACACATAACTGAATCTCTCTGGGGAATCGTTAGTCATCCCAAAAAGAGCAATGTCAAGCCTTGTTAACTCCCCTCAGTTACCATCATCGGGGACAGGGTGACTATTGGAATTGAAGCCTGTAATTTCCAGTAAAAATATGCACCAAAATTCTGCTAAAAGTCCATCTAAATCATGGATGGTCAAACATTCTGGGTTTGTTCATTATCATTCTGGGAGTTAGGGTGATTGTTTTCTGAAAAATATCATCACTTAGTTTATGGTGCGCTTTTTGGGGCTGCGTACATCCACATTTTCAAAACTTTGCTTCAATTCGTCGCTGATCCAGGTCTTCCACAGGCGAGAGCGTATGTGGGGAAAAATGTTGCTCAAGAGAAAATTGTGCCGCACACTAGGTTACATGGCAGAGGAAGAAGCCGAAAAATTGCATGTTGTAGTGGTGTGCTTTTTGGGTGGGATTTTTTCATTATAATTTGCAGGAGTTAGTCAGTGGATTGCAAGTGGAAGTTGTTCACCAATGTGCAGTGACCGTAACTTAGGTGGAACCATGCAACACTCACTCAAAATTGACTTTCAACTTTCAATAGAATCTCTCAACCTTCCCAAAAAACTAGGGGTCGAACCGGTACAGTACCCGGCTGTACCTGTACCCGTTTGATTTTGTACCCGTACCGGTACCCGTTTGAAATTCCAACCGGGTACTGTACCCGGTTGAACTCTGGGATTCATTGGGTTTTTGGGCAATTTTATGAAAGCAAACATCCAATCCATATGACAATCATTCTTGGTCAATTTTTTCTCAGGAATTCATTGATGTGAATAAAAATTAATGTATATCCCTAACAGAAAGAGTTATGCAGGTATTTTATCCAGGTAACAAAACAAGAAGGGACTCCGTCCTGATAGAAACACTTTGATTTCGTAATTGACACGAAAAAACCATCCCTCTTTGGCCCCGTGTGATGTAAAAATTGGCAAAACAATGTCATGAAAATGTATTGAAAATTAACAAGAAGCTGATGTATCCGAGAATCTGGCACTTTTATTTCTATTTTGCAGATTTGCATTTACAGGATTAAAACTTAACAGAATTAAACTCACATAAACGATATCTCAAAGACTTATCTCTGGAGACCACCGACTTTGCCAGCTTGACCCTACGGCGTCACTGCTGAATCTCTACAAAGTTTAGCCATTTCCGTAGCTCGTCAAATGGTGCCAAATCCATTGACCCCAAATGCTGAACCACTGCCAGCAACGGAAAGTGTTTCATAACTAGAGCACCACAGAAATGGTGATAACTTTTTAGAAAATTTCGCTCAAGTCAAACATTCCGTGGCAAAGTAAAGACCTGTCAAAAAATGCTTGTTTTTGTTTTTACAATGGGGTTGTTCAAATTTTGCATGAATCATACATCAGAAAAGCGATGTGAATAAACTCAAAATGCAAGTCACAATGTGAAAGCGGGGGAAGACTGCTTCCTTTTTCAAATCCGTATTTGTGTACTTTGCTGTCAAACGAAGAGAATGGAAAAGCACAGCGAGAAAGGAAAGGTGCATTTTCGCGTATAATTGTGAGATAAGTGAGGTATTTCGTGAAAAACGATGTAATTCGTGGCAATTTTCACACTTCATGAAAAATCGCACATTCAGAATTGCTCAAATTTCAATCGACTTGCATGGTAAAATCTCAAAAGACGGTTGAAATTCATGATTTTGTTTTGCCGTGCCAGTATCACCATTTTCAGTGTGCTCTATTCATAACTCTAAAAGTGAACTGCACTGCAAAAGATATTCAGAATATGGGTTCTGAAAGGTGTTGACTGATGACGCATTCGTTCAGGAAAACATCCCATAAAACCTAAACCTCGTTCCACGGGTGGACTGTAATGTTATTGGAACCTGAAATCCCATTTTGTTTAGCGGCATTGAACATTCACACAAATTTTGACGGATTTGGCATACACGATGAGGTCACAGCTAAAATTTGAGCAAAATTTACGCCCCCAGGTTTATCAGCACTCTGGCCAATTGGAACCTTGAGGGAAAGTAGTCTATGTTCTGTTTTGGGCAATTTCCACTTGGACCCGGAAGTAGTCGAGGTTTCATATTCTTTCGAGTGAAATTTACCATGTCGAATTTGATTCGCCTTTTCCGTTCGTGGAGGTCACCAAGGCTGCCACTCTCGATTGGAAATTTCGTTCCAAAACCAAGTTCAAGTTTCCACAGCATTTCACGAGCTTACACTCATTTTAACATTCTAAGATCATTGTGGTCACAACACGACTGCAGACATGTCTAATAAAAGACACAGCAACCAACAGAGATAATGAACAAAGAAGAAAAAAAATGATAAACAGACGAAACCACCAAACTCATCAGGTGTCAACGCAGACATATTTTGACCTTGCTCTATATGGTCTACCTCTTGCTGAATATGGTTAAAATTAAGTCTGTGTTTCCAAAATTAACCACAGTGTAATTACAGAGCTAAAATACCAAAAGAAAGAACTGTAAAATCAAAGCAGTAAAATGAAGTATACCAAGAAATTGCACCAAGATTGACAAACGTATAGAAATGAAGAAGTTATAGAACGTATAGCAATAAACAAGGTGTGCAGGATGTACGAGAAAATACGGGGCACAGTCGGGTCAACATATACCTCGAAGTTTGCATGCTTGACATGAAGTACACATTTTCCAATGACAATTTATGGTGGCCGAAAGTCACATCTGTTCCACATCTTTTCCTTTCTCGGGCGAAAGTCAGCTGGAGAATGAATGACATTAGTGCATGGACACTACAAACAGGAAAACGGACAAAACGCTTGACTAAGATGCCACTAAGATGTTGTAAATGATCGAGACAAAAGCGTGATCTTTCACCCCTTTGGACATGGAAGATTATTTTCAAGATTTTCAAGAGCAAAAACACGGAATATCATACTTGTATCACTCCATGGTGCAGAACGCCTCCACAATTTCCTTAGTTTCTGCCCAGAGACTGTGGAGCTGGAGACCCAAGCTAAACGTTGTGCACGTCACAATTTTGCACAAATTCATTTGTTGGCTTTGAGCAATATTTCCGCAGCAGCAGCAACGGCGCTAAATGGAGCAATGGATCAACAACCACTTGAAGCTGCCAGCGTTCGTGAATTTGTTTATATAAAAAGCCCGGAATGTGTGCAGGCAGTTTTGCACACGCAAAAAAAACTGCTTCAGAGTTAATAGCCATCTGTGGGCAATGCTGAACAACAATATATCGGAAGCTTTTTCCGAGGCTTTTGCTGTAAAAACTTCGACTACACTGAAAATTTTTTGGGACGATTGACTTTCCTTCAATCAATTTAAATGGAGATTTTGTTTGAGTTTTTTTTAACAGATACGAGGGGCATCCAAAAAGTTCCTGCAACACCGCCGTGAAAACTATACAAACAAAGGTTCATTATTCTTTCCATCACATGCCTTCAATGTTATCCTCTTTCTTCACAATGACATGTTTGCATCAGTTCTGATGCTGTCTCATGTTCCAGTACAGGGTGTCCCGATTAATCCTTCTTGTTCCAGCATCCACAGCTGTGTTGAGCTCTCTTGGACAACCAAATGACAGCCCAGGGAGGAGAAACATGAGCACTGAGACCAGGTGGAACTCAGGGGGGTTCATTTTAGCTGGATGCTGCAAACTTTTCCACTCCCGCTGTGTCAGAAGACCAATTACAGCGGTTAACTTGTTATGACATGCATTGGCATGGAGAATGATGGGCTTGGCAAACAGAAACTCAGGTGACTCTGGACGGCTCTCACGGATTGCAGGGATCAGCACACCCCTAAAGAATGGTTGCTTGAAGTCCTGCATTATTGTCTGGCTTTAGGAACAGCATACGTTGTTAAATGATGAATAAAAAGCTGTGCACAGGTCGTCTTTTGTTTCATTCTGCTCGTTTGAGCCCGAATTTCTCGCAGCCTTCGCAGGGATCATTCTCAATGCTCCACCTTCCTTCTCCCATGCGTTTCATCCATTCTGCCACACACAAAAAGAGAGTGCACTCTCACTACATGCCTCCACAAAGGCTAAATGCACTTCCCGAGCTGTTTTCCCTCGGGCAGATTCAATCTTAATGTGTCGACTTTGCTCAACTGTTGTAAAACTCTGGCCATGGCACCAATCCAAGGTCAGTTAATTTGCAATTTTCTGGGCACAAAAGCACAGAACACCTCACAAAAACACACCGATGGAAAGAACAAGAATGGGGTTACATGAAAACAAAAAAGAAAGCTAACTCTGGCCTTGGAGGAAAAAATTAAGCAGGTGTTGCAGGAACTTTTTGGATGACCCTCGTATGAGACGGGTTTTATTTCTCAACACTGCATAAGTCCTTCATAATATTTTGAAAACGTGAGTGCCTGAGAAATGCCAATAACTTTATGTCAAGGAGAACCACATGATTAAAATTACCATGTGCATTTCCGAAGCACATTGTAGGCGTACGTTTATTTCGATGCCACCCAGATCTTTGCAAGGTTATTGGAAGGAAGATGTTCTGAAAACCGGCCTCTTGTGATGGAAAGGCCATACGATAGTTTCAGTCCATTGTTCTGTTTTTCGCCAAGCATAGTGTGTGTAACTCCCGAAAGTTCCTTACACAGAGAAGTACCTAGTAAAGTGCAGTGCAGCAAAGAAGTGTTCCTATCACCATCCTTATTCCTGAGTGCAACAGTGCTCACACAAGTGCTTTTTTGACTAACTTGCATTCAACATTCTGCAGATATGAGGAATAAAAGTACTTAAAACCACCAGAAAATTTCGTATTGCAGAGAGAAATCAATTTGGTTGTTGGTCCACGAACTGCAAAAAGCAAGTTACAGGCATGCATGAAAGCTTGGAGACGCCCTGTAGTCTAGCTAGCAGCACAAGGTTTTACAAATCTGAAAAATGCAAAAAAAAAAAGAAGCAAAATCACGTGGTGGAAATTCATAGATGTCACTTCCAGAGCATTACGTTATGATGCGCAGTTACGATCATCTTGTGATGATCGTAACCAAACTAGATCATGGTTGTCTGACCATGAAGCGTCAGAATGTAAAACTGCCAGGAAAAATTACAAGCAAAATATTAAAATCCTGCTCCCACAAACTCCACATGAGACCAAGCCCGGTTCGTTACAAAATAAATACTTTTTAACAGAGATGTCGCTGATTGTGGGAAAGTCAATTAAAGTTCTCAACTACTTATGATGCTTGAAATTCATAACAGCCGTTTCTGTAATAAATTGCAACTTAAGCCTAAACCCGCACTTCGTTGGCAGGCTAAAGCCACAGGAAACTAAGTTTCTTGTGGCTTTAGCCTGCCAACCAAGTGCAGGTCAAGCATAAATTTATATTAGATTCAGTAAGCAATAATTTTTGATTGTAGAATAACATATTTCATAGCAAAATATGACACATCATAATGTTAGCACAAAATACGAATTCACAATGAGTTGCATGTCGGCTCATTAACGTGATGCAACCTGTCTCTTCATCCTTCTTGCTTCTCCCATCTCGCCTGGTTTCCTGCCCCATTTCTCTCTCCATACCCTCTCCCATGGTATCTCTCTCATCCGTATCTGTCCCATAATTTGCGTATCCTTATTGGTCACAACTGCCTTACAGTATTCAACACTCGTATAAGGGGTAGGTATATAAAATACACATAGGTAAATAATTACATTAACAATAAAAAACTTAGATGAGTTTAAAAATTAAACTGCTCAAGTTGCCGAGAGTGAACAATACAAACATGACTTTGAAGACTTTCTGCAGAAAT
>JASGXE010003820.1:0-26132 GCA_030068105.1 Sinentomon sp. SZTP_YWyxl
CCTTTCTTGTGTCGTGCAAATGTGTCCCTACAACCAAAGGGTTTGCTTTGTTGTTGTTCTGTTTGTTTTTTCCTTTATGTCATTGGATCGCCGTTACCTATTTATTTTGTCAAGTTAGGTAGGCAAGGTTAGGTTTGGTTTCGTTATAGGTTTACTTGGCTCAGAAACTTTTTTAACCCAAATCATGTTGGGTTAGGTTTGGATAAGTTTTCCAATGCGAAACCTTATTAATCCTAATCTGCTATACCCTAACCTAACAAAATAAATAACAACCCAACAACATTAAGAAATGAAAAACAAACAGATGAACAACAAGGAAAATCCTCCTTTACGCTTGTAGATCAAACTTTGGAGATGATAAGGCTGACGTTAAAAGGGAACACAATCGCACGGCTAAGAATAGAGTTATTTTCTGAAATTGTTTCTGTGCAATTGTGCAATTTTGGCCCCCGTATAAAAGATTGAGCTGGAATTTTCACACCCTTCTATGATTGCTTCATCAGCATTGTTAGCACTGACAGCTTTCGGATTAGGCAGTTTTCAGTTCCTCTTGAGCATCTCTGGTTGCAGTGATAAGTAACATATGTGAACGGTCGTATACCAAATTTCCACTCACAGCCATCGCACTTCAACACTTCAGTAAATTTAGCAGAAGGATAAACGCTTCCCAGAAACGGAAAAGGAATAGCGTTGTGGATAGAATTAAAAGTTTCACAACACCAATGCTCACAAGTATGCTTAGAGAGAACTGGGGATTCAGCACAGAAATCAAAGTTTTGCTGAATGTTTGAATGGAAAAGTGAGAAGCATTCTCAGTTTATATCTTCAAATGGAATGAGATGTAGCCATCGAATTGGCTGCTGATTTAAAGCTGAGTGTGATAGCTAATGGAGAGTCTGACAAATGGTGAAGGTATGCAATCAGCGGCAGAATTTCGGAAGCTTTGATTCCAGTCGAAACCCAATTGACGTTGCCATGGAAACCGTTTTATTGTTTTGTCTTTTGCAGACGCGGATGCGTCGTCTGCTAAGACAAAATGTTATTTTTACCCGGAAACTGAAAACACAAGCCCTGTTTTAACAGTCGATTTTCGTTGCAAATCGATAACTCAAAACGTTTTCAACGGATTTAGCTCAAATTTGGAATTTTTCGATCATTTATGGAAACGAAGAGCTGTTTCATTTTTCTCTGCGATCCGTGAAAAAATGTGAAAATTTTATTCTATACGATTGTACAGTTTTATATAGACTTTGCGCTTTGCAAGATGATAACTCGGAACAATGATCAAAAATTTAACAAAATTACGATTTTTTCTGCTATTTATGAAACCTCTGCTTGGTTTTTTCTGTTCCGTCGGTTTAAAAATGTAAACAATTCTAATACTGTGCACGTTCTATGCAATCATGTCCTGCACTGCCTCTCCAACCTACTTATATTCTTCAAAGCTGTCGAATTCATCCACTTGCGAATAGAAAAGTGCATCTTTGAGCATTTTAATCATCTAGCAACTCATAATTGCGAAAAAAATAAAGAGACGATCACGGAAAATGCATGGTCGCAACTCTTCAAAAAGTGGAAGCAATTCGACCGCTCATTTCGGATTTATTCTGGCATCTTTTCACATCATCCTTCAGTCGCAAAACAAATAAAACGGTTTCCATGGCAACGTCAACTGGGTTTTCGACCTGAATCAAAGCCTCCGAAATTCTGCCGCTCTTCACCACCAGCCAGATTTTCCATTACCATTCACAATCAGCTTCAAAACAGCAGCCAATCTGGTGGGTAGATTGGTGTTGTGAAACTTTAATTTCTATCTACAACGCTATTGCTTCTTCATTGCTGGGAAGCGTCCATCCATCTTCTAAATTGACTGCTATATTGAAGCGCTGATGGGTGTGAGTGGAAATGAGGTACAATCGTACACGTACCTATGTTTACTTATCACTTAACCAGTGATGCTCAAGAGTGTATATGTTACCCCCTCCCCTGACCTTTTTCCAAGGGTACCCCAATATGCAAAAGCTGAAAAACTGGCTAACCCCCTCGTGTTTTAACTAATGCGCTTCATGTGAATCTAATAAACTTACGCAGCACACGTGTGTATTTTTGTTATGCTTGAATACAATGCAATCATTTTTTGGATATTTCCAAACAGCCGTTCTCTGTTTCAATTCCTTCCCAGGAAATTTGGATCCCCAATGCTCCTCCCTCAGAACCCTGTCATGCGACAGTTTGGGTGCAAAGAGCAGGCAGAACAGAAACTGCAGTTCGGATGACACACTTTTTTGGATGAAAACTTCCAACAGATATTTTATTGAAACCCAATCATCATCGAATATTGCTAACCGTTTTCATAGCACAAATTTTACATGCATGAATCACTCTCCTCACCAATTATCTCATATCTTGCACACATTCATTGCACTTTTTCATTTGAATACCTATATCATTTTGCCAAACTTTCTGGTTATGCAGTTTTTACAATTGTGCTGGAAATAACTTCCAAAGTTACTACACTGCAAAAGACAAAACCATGGCTTCCCTGGAAGCGAACCCTTTAATCTTGTTTGTTTTGCGACAGACTGATGATGTGAAAAGATGCATGAGACGTTCTCCGAATTGCGACCTCATAACTCAGAAACAACTTGGACTAATGATCTGAAATTTTGCATGAGAGACCTTCCATATAAACCCTAACGGACAGCTAAATTTGAGCAAAAACTGACCATAAATATACGAAACTTGAAATTTTGACTCTTCAGGTATCTAGTAGTTACAAAATGGGGGATTTAGCGCAAAAAATTAAAAAGTGCAATCGTAAGGAATAAAATTTTCACATTTTTGAACGGATAGCAGAGAAAAATTAATCAGCTCTTCGTTTCCGTAAATTATAGAAAAATTCTAAATTTGGGCTAAATCTACTGATTATTTTTTGAGGTATCGTCTTGCAACGGAAATCGTCTATTTAAACCAGATCTTGTGTTTTCAGTTTGCAGTAAATATAGGTAACATTTTGTTTTAGCAGACGACGCATTCAAAAGACAAAACAATGATGTTGGGATAAGTTTTGTTTCTTTGTTCATTTCTTCATACATGAACCAGATTATTTCTTTTATTTTTATTTCAGATGTTCTGTCTGTAGCAAAATAGTCCGAAAATCTTATTACAAAAAACATCTTCTTATCCATGAAACGATTCGGTAAGATAGTACTTTTTCTGCCGTTGCTTCTTTTTCTTGTGATTTTTTTCCGATTCTTGTCTGAAAAAAAAGTGAATGAATGCTTTATCAGCATGTCTTTGGAAGATGAAGTTTCATTCAATGTGCACTTGTACAAAAACTACCCTTCGATGGCTTCCTTCTGGTCTGCAATTTGTCATGTATGTAAATTATGCCATGGCTTCCGGTCGTTTTGCAAGGACTTTGATTACTCTCTGGTCAACACTTGTAATATTGTGTTCTTTAAGTACATTTCCAATTAAATTGCTTTGTTTTATGCATGCCAAATATTGAATGATAAACATTCATGTGCAGATTCATTGCTGGCCAACACTATCTGTTTGCTTTTTTTCGACTTTCAATGTTTTTTTTTTGTTCAATCACTTTTCATTAGTTCAGCTCATCATTACTGGTTCCATCCATCCAACATTGTTCCTGTTTGAGTACGCTGGAATGGTGGGCATAATGTATTGCAGCCGCATTTCTGTGACAATAATGTGAAAACAATTCTGCTGAGATTTGTTTATATTTCTTCAATTCTGCAATTCAGTTAAGAGGGACAATTTTCTTTAGCATTTTTGTGAGTGGCAGGAATGGGTAATTAGTTGTAAGCGCTTGATTTGCTGCAATGTGCGAATGGCTCAGAAATGCCGAATGATTAATTTGTTTACAGTGTGAAATCACTTTTGATTTGGACTATTGTTTGTGTTTTTTTATCATTAGATGAAACCCGTTTTTGAAAGAGCAAGTTGCTTGCTGTGGCATTTGGCATCCGCTACGTTTACATTGAGGAAAGCAAGACAACTTTCATTGTCGAAAAACTTTTTGTTTGATTTTGTGCTATGTTAGAGAAGTTAGCAAGGTCATCTATGTGACTCAGAAATTGTGAAGGTTGTTAAACTGCAACGAAAACAGCAAACTGATTTTGGCTTTAAAATTAAAACAGTAATGCCCGGTTCTTCCAACCATGGGTAACTTTAACCAATGGTTGACTTCAACTTAACCAAGGGTTAACTATTTGTTTTGTTCTTTTTCTTGGAACCAGAGGTTATCTCTCTGCCGTAGTTAAAGTTAACTACTGGTTAAGTCCTTAACTACTGGTTATCTTTTTTGTTCTTTTGAATTGTTTTTTGTCGTAAACCACTGGTTAAATTGAGATAACCATGGTTAAAGTTAACCCCCCGATTTCGGTGGGTTAGATGGTGCGACAAGCACAAATTGTGTATAAACGATGATAAAAAGTGAACAGGAATACAATGATCGCATTTTCAAAAACAAATAAAAAATGTTTCGGAGTTGAACAAAATAAACACACGTCCGAAACGGAATCCAACTAGAGACATAGATTGCTCGTCCAACACGACACCAATCGACACAAAAACGTCAAACTCAAAGTTGGCAAACAAGAACTGTTGCCATGGAAACGAAATGCGTCATCAGTGTAGCTTCATAAATTGTTTTGTTGCGGCGACATGGAGCTCAAATAGGAGAAAAATAGAATAATGGAATGGAGCGCTGGGGTTCTCATTCGGGAGAATGCTTAAGGTGAAACCTTTCGGCGCTATCCTTAGGAATCCCATGCAAAAAATAAGGAAAACTAATTACCCGATGTTGTCCCTCAACTTGGGCACTGAGCGAAATAAAGGCAGCAAGGAAAACAAAAAGTGAGCTGCTTCTCATACCCAGTGTATTTTCTCGGCGAATGAGCTTTTCTTTCCTGCCATGTCGTAAAGACTGAAAACGAGAAAACGACTTTTCGCAAAATCGCACTTTGAAATGGCGATCTTTGAAATTTTCCCAAATTTTCATGCGGTCAGTAGTTTTTACTTTTTGCAAAAAAGCCCAGAAAACAGGAAGGTATTTTCAGTTTTTCGCAGGAAAGGGCATTCTTCACCAAAGTCTGAGCGCAACACAGTCGGCCATCTGGGGGATGAGCCCCCAGATTCCCGCAGAGATTGGGTTCATGTGCGGAGTCCCATTGGGGTTCCAAGATGCAGACCCCCTAGCGGGGAGTCTCGGGAGCGAAGCCAAAGCTGTTAAACCTTTTGCTGTTTTTGGGTTCATTTGGGTGCTTTTGGTACGGTGTTTCAGAGGCCAAATTTCCCACCAGCGTGAGACAAGGTGAGGGCAAAGTGATCCACTGTAGACATCGATTAGCAGTGGACCGTTTCCCCCAACTTAGGTAATGTCTTGCCTGGTAGACAAAAAAAGGAATCCATTGTGAAAAAGGAGCAGAAACAAAAAACAATAACAATGTGGAATCCGCTCCAAAAAAAAAAAAAAAGAATGTTTGAAAATTCCACGTTAACTCTGCATATTTCGTGACAGAATGCGGTGGTTGTCAAACAATTCAGAGATCGTGTAGAAGACAGCAGGGTCCTTGGGAACATTATCAAACGCATCAGGAAAAGATACCTACCTACCAAATTATTACACCTTAGACCTTTCCTGTCAACCGATGTGAAATGGCAAATCCCGCCCAATAATTCTGAACTTTTTCAAACTGAATTTCGTGCATTTGGACTGTTTCTTGGACCCACACATCTGTTGGCATCTTTTCACGAAATGGAATGGCGGAACAAAAAAGTCAACTAAAAATTCAAAAAAAGTGTTGTCTTAAAGTTTCTGACACGAAACATTCAGAGAGTATACAATTGAAAAATTCCGGCTCTGCCGAGAATCGAACCCGGGACCTCTCGCATCTGAGGTGAGCGTTCTACCGATTGAGCCACTCCGTCTTCCTGGAAATCCTTTCTAAAACATCGCTGTTATTCTACCGCTGCAATTTTAAAGAAGACGGCGCAAAGGAAGCAGCCAGCTGCCAACCCGTGGTTAAATATTGCCTAACCAGTGGTTTACTAACCAAAGGTTGGAAAATGCCAAAAGAACAGAAACAGAAAGTAACCCGAACGGATGATGCCTTTAAAGCATCGGTGCTTCCGTCAAATATCCTGGCTTGTTTCACACTGCCTCCCACTGACTGATCATCAGGGGGTGGATCAGTGGGAGTGCTGCCACCACCTACAAGCCAATCCGGACCGAAGCTCTATGCAGATTGCCCTGCATGGGCTCATATCACATGATGTTATTGTCAACCAGACCAAAAACCAGCAACTTTTGACTTCCCAACTTGACTACTCCACTTCACACGGAGACATCGCGTCGTCCGTTGAGTGAGTGGGTAGACCCATCTCTCATCATAGGTCGTTCCGGTGACCTACCGTGCATGAACGGATGATGCCTTTAAAGCATCGGTGCTTCCGTCAAATATCCAGGCTTGTTTCACACTGCCTCCCACTGACTGATCATCAGGGGGTGGATCAGTGGGAGTGCTGCCACCACCTACAAGCCAATCCGGACCGAAGCTCTATGCAGATTGCCCTGCATGGGCTCATATCACATGATGTTTTGTCAACCAGACCAAAAACCAGCAACTTTTGACTTACCAACTTGACTACTCCACTTCACACGGAGACATCGCGTCGTCCGTTGAGTGGCGGGTCACCCGCTCACTCAACGGACACGCGATGTCTCCGTGGAAGTGGGTAGTCAAGTTGGCAAGTCAAAAGTTGCTGGTTTTTGGTCTGGTTGACAAAACATCATGTGAATGAGCCCATGCAGGGCAATCTGCATAGAGCTTCGGTCCGGATTGGCTTGTTGGTGGTGGCAGCACTCCCACTGATCCACCCCCTGATGATCAGTCAGTGGGGGCAGTGTGAAACAACCAGGATATTTGACGGAAGCACCGATGCTTTAAAGGCATCATCCGTTCATAGCACGGTAGGTCACCGGAACGACCTATGATGAGAGGTGGGTCTACCCCTCACTCAATGGACGACGCGATGTCTCCGTGTGAAGTGGAGTAGTCAAGTTGGTAAGTCAAAAGTTGCTGGTTTTTGGTCTGGTTGACAAAACATCATGTGATATGAGCCCATGCAGGGCAATCTGCATAGAGCTTCGGTCCGGATTGGCTTGTAGGTGGTGGCAGCACTCCCACTGATCCACCCCCTGATGATCAGTCAGTGGGAGGCAGTGTGAAACAAGCCAGGATATTTGACGGAAGCACCGATGCTTTAAAGGCATCATCCGTTCATAGCACGGTAGGTCACCGGAACGACCTATGATGAGAGGGGTCTACCCGCTCACTCAACGGACGACGCGATGTCTCCGTGTGAAGAGTCAAGTTGGTAAGTCAAAAGTTGCTGGTTTTGGTCTGGTTGACAATAACATCATGTGATATGAGCCCATGCAGGGCAATCTGCATAGAGCTTCGGTCCGGATTGGCTTGTAGGTGGTGGCAGCACTCCCACTGATCCACCCCCTGATGATCAGTCAGTGGGAGGCAGTGTGAAACAAGCCAGGATATTTGACGGAAGCACCGATGCTTTAAAGGCATCATCCGTTCATAGCACGGTAGGTCACCGGAACGACCTATGATGAGAGATGGGTCTACCCGCTCACTCAACGGACGACGCGATGTCTCCGTGTGAAGTGGAGTAGTCAAGTTGGGAAGTCAAAAGTTGCTGGTTTTTGGTCTGGTTGACAATAACATCATGTGATATGAGCCCATGCAGGGCAATCTGCATAGAGCTTCGGTCCGGATTGGCTTGTAGGTGGTGGCAGCTCTCCCATGATCCACCCCCTGATGATCAGTCAGTGGGGGCAGTGTGAAACAAGCCAGGATATTTGACGGAAGCACCGATGCTTTAAAGGCATCATCCGTTCATACACGGTAGGTCACCGGAACGACCTATATGAGAGATGGGTCTACCCGCTCACTCAACGGACGACGCGATGTATCCGTGTGAAGTGGAGTAGTCAAGTTGGGAAGTCAAAAGTTGCTGGTTTTTGGTCTGGTTGACAATAACATCATGAGAAAGTAACCCTCTGTTATATTCAACAAGTAGTTAACAAACCAGTGGTAAACTCGAAGTTGCCACGCTTGGAAGAACCGGGCATAAGACTCCAAAATGAAAATGTCACAGTGGAAAACGTTTTATGGGTGAACATACTCGTACAGTTTACAAAGCATGTGATGATAAAAATTCTATTGTGATTTCTGTCTACCTTGTTCTGGATTCCATTCATCATGCAGAAAGGAAGTCAGAAGGAAGTTGCTCAGCAGACTTCCTTCCGACCTCCGAATGGAGGTCAGAACATGGTCTTTTGTGTGACAAGTGGTATGAATTTGGATAATTTGATGACTTGTTGATCCACACACAATTCCTTTGCCTGACGTTCTAACGCACCTTTAAAGTGTCTAGCTATGGTGGGGGCCATTTGATTTTGGACTTAGCAAAAATTCTAGCAAACATTATTGGCAAATTTTGGCAAGCCATTTGTTTATGCTTTTGTGATACAAAAAAGGGCTGATGAACCAGATTTTTCTTGTCATTTGTCAAACGATGATTTCTCAACAATACTTGCAGAGAAGGAAGCAGCAGTAGAACTTCTGTCACTGTAAATAATTGAATTTTACAATTTTCCAGCAAATCATTCACATGTGAAACTTGTGGGAAGACTTTTTTTTCTTGAGGATAAATTCAAGCGGCACTGCCAACTTCATACAGGAGAGTCAGAGCCATCGTTTATATGTGAAATTTGCAGCAAACGGTATGTTACGTTACACAGTAACTGAGCTTGTGTTTTGGTAACTTTTGACTGGATCTTATCTTGGACACTTTGTGACCGTTGACAATTTTTAATAGAAGGCCGCTTTTCACTTGATTCCATGTTTAGAGCCTATAGGGCTCTTTAGGAGCATTTGCTATTCATAGGTCGGGTTGCACTTGACGAGACTATTTCATACTAGGAGCAGCTCTACTCCACTAGTTGTATATTGCAATGTTCAGCAGCTCTACTCCACATCTCTTATGAAAAGCATCTCTTTAAGGGTGCTGGTGATCTTGATTTTGATCTTGCAGACGAAAATTAACATACCAGCAAAGCTTTTTCATGATACCTCATACCATCCAAATACAAGCCGATATCTACCAATCAGTCATGGTCGTTGGTAGGGATCTTGGATTGATTTTTTAGAACCTTTCAGCATTTAATGATATTTCGAAGGGTTTAGAGATTTCAAAAGGTTTATGTCGCATGCTTGCACCATGTCCCAGCAGTGCACACCTCGTGGCTTGCACCACTTCCCATCAGAACACCGAAGTTATGCAACGTTAGGCCTGGATATAGTACTTGGCTGGGAGACCACCCTTGTACCCCAAAGTGTGCTGTTGGAAGGGGGCTTAGTGGCAAAGTCCCTTGTCTCCTTCGGAAGAGACATCAAGCAGGAGGACCTGTGTGCAGTCTCAAACTGTCCACGTTAAAGAACACCAAGTTCCAAGTCCAAGAGAGGCTGGCAGGTAACAATACACAGAAGCCATACAATTTCCATGTGCTCTTTGGTCATCCTGCAGATTGGCAATAACCGGAAAACTGGTGGCACGGATGGATGTGGCTTTGGCCTTGAGCTATCTGGGGTGCTGGAGCAGTCGCACTGACTTCCAGTACCCCACCGATATCCCAGTTAAAACGGCCACAGTAACATTGCGCAATACAATAACTCCTGACACATGCCAGAAGGCGTTTGCAAGTGAAATAAAAAATGTGAGAAGGGTTTCCGTTGTTTAACATTTTGAATGAATTTAGGAAGTTCTGATGTTGGGGCTGCAATAAAGAGTTCTGCATAATCAGCGCAATCTGACATGCATGTGGAAACCAGCCACTCGTAAATCATTCCTCACACCGAAATTTTCAAATGTTAACGCAGAAGTCACAAAACCTCTTTTGGAGTCCGAACTTGATATTTTTACATCACAGGCGGATATTCTTGATCTGGAGCAAATATGGCAGCGATTTTCAAACATGGTATTTAAGTATCAAGCAACTGTACCCATAGTTGAAAAGGTGGAAAACTCTCGTCCTCAGTGGTACAATAGGAAAATTCGGAATTTAGAGCGTAAATGCAAACGGAAGTATAAACTTAGAAACAAATCTACAGTTGAGAAAATTGCCTATGTCAAACTTCTTCAACAACTAAATCGTGTGAAAGATGCTGCTCATCTTAGCTGTATAAATAGGATATGCAGAGAGGGTAGGAAAAACAACTTGAAAAAGCTCTGGAGTCTAGTTTCTACTCTTAAAGGTGATGGGAAAAAGTCAATTCCAGGTCTGTTAGATGAAGTAGGCTCTTTAAGACATCAAGACATTGACAAGGCAAATTTATTGAATGATCACTTTGCGCAGGTATTTTCACCTTCAACACGTATTTTCCCCCTTGCAATAATTGATAATAATGACCAAAATGTAGTAGATGATATAATTAAGCCGTGTAAAGTTGCCAGGTGGATAAGGCAGATGCCTGGCTCTGGGTGCATGACTTCTGATGGCTTTTCTTTCAACTTTATTAAGCTGTATCCTGATGTGTTTTCAAGGGCTCACCATCACGGGAAAGAAATTAATAATGACTAGCAGCCGTTGGGCCAGGGTTTGGTCATGATGGCAGGGGACAGCTGCGATGGTCGCAGGGACAACCGCAACTTGGGATGCGCCTAGCCGTAATCTACGCAAAACATGAAACGGCTGAGACAGGGCGATAGCTAGCACTGCTAGTCATGGGGTTTTGCGCTTGTGCAAAACACAGTACAGGTCAGGAGATCACGGGATGGAGAGGCGGCATGCATCCGGCATACTGGACGTGAAATAAATCATCATGGAGCAACCAACAGGTAAGGTCAGTGAGAGGTCGACGGAATAAGGAGAGAACAAAAAGATGGAAGGAAGATTACAGGTGCCCGGAAAGGTCAGTCAGGGATGGGGTAACGAAGGGCGCCACTCGCCACGGCCCAATTGGCCACAGCTGTCTTCGTAGCTACATTTCGGTCATTGTCGCAGAATCACACTACTGATAAGAGAGGAGTTGAATAATAACTGATGTATTGCCTGATGTAATAATTTGATATACGCTTTCTTTCCCAGTCCTTTGTCCTACACTTATAACAGGTCTGGAAGGTGGATCATAAGACGGACAGTAAGTGACACGCGAACAACTCATCAAGAGGGTTAGTAGCATAAGACATGTGCGTCAGGATTACCAGGCCAATACATACTTGAAAGGAGGCAATCAGTTACGCCATGGCCCACTACCCTTTTTCGGAGATGGCATGGCGTCATCATGCCTCCAATAAGAGGGAAATAGACAAGATGTCCGCGCTCATTTACACATAAAGGGACGGTACCGAAGATGAGGAGACAGAAATGGGGTCTGACAGCGATCAGCCATGTTCGGACGGCCAAACCTACATGACTGACAAATTTCGGGCCACGATGAAGATACGAGAGGCTAAGGGCGGGTACGTGAAAAGGGAGGGAAGGTGGAGACGGTAAGCTTACACCAACTTCATCAGTGCTTTTTCGATTACTTACTATCGAGTGGGTTGTGGTGGCGTTTGGGGGAGATGGCGAATAATCAGCCCTGAAGATAACGTGGGAACTCCCCCATCACCCTGTATGGCACATGAGGACAGGATCTAGGAGACTGGCTGTTATACTCTCTATCTCTTTTTCCTACTTTTCCACGCTTTCTATCGATCTCTATCACTGTCTTTCTTTATCTCAGCAGCTTCCCTCGACCTTCCCATCTTCCTCTTCTACCCCACCCATCCTCCTTCATAATTCTGTCTCTATCCAACTTTCTACATAACTCTTCTTCTCTTTTCACGGCATGGTGGTTTTAGGCTAGTGGTGCGATTACCTCCGTGCTCTATACTCTTTTACTACAGTTTTCTGGCTCTGCATGAACTTCTACGCATGAACTCGCAATCCTCCGGACAGCTTAGCAGCCTCACGAGGGGCTTGGGGGATCATGACTTCCTTCTCACGGGAGTCGTGAGCGCAAAGAAGAAGAAGAAGTAAATTGCATCACTTTGAAACATGCCGCTGGTGTTTATCCTTTCTTGCTGATTGATTTTGCCTCTTTGTGCAGCTTCTATTTCTGTTGTCTGGAGAAAATGCCTCCTGTATTTTGTGAATGTTATTCTGGCAAAAATGCCTTTCATGCGCCACCAGTTCTGGTTGCTATGGGCATTTCTCTTGTTTCGTTTCCCTTTCCGCTTTAGGTTTTTAGATAACAGTGGATTGAAATCGCACAACATGAGTTGTCACAACAATGGTGAATTGCATTACTTTTGTGATGTCTGTGGTTTACGCTTCTATAGCAAAGGCAGGCTTCGATGTCATCAATCAAAACACAAGCCGGACAAGGAATTCCAGTGCGGTGAATGTGGGAAATGGTATGTTTTCCCAATCGCTTTTCTTTATTTGGATTTTAACTTAGTCCGGTGCTGCTTTTTATCATTCTGCTAATATGCTCGAGTGGGTGTATCAAATTTAAAGAGCTCTTTATCCCATCTGTTTTGTCACAGCACCTCAAGTTAAGTCCTTTTAACGTCATAAAACACCCCCTAAAAAGCAGTTTTCCATGCGATCCTGGCAATCACAACGTGTCCAAGGCCATAATTTCTTCTATAAAGCTTCACTTGGGATTTGCCCTGTCATGAGTGGAACAGGTGATCTTTAGAAGTTGCATTTTTTCCTAAACAAAAATAAAAAAATTGCTGAGTTTCTCATACGAATACATGCAAGTTGCTATTGAAGTATGATGGAATAAGTGATTCAATATTCCTTCCATCCTTGAATTGCAACACACTTTATTTGGCACCTGTTGCAAGAAGACATCACCATTCTCAATTTGTTGTGACAACTTGGGAACCGGTAATTTGATTGATTTCTGATCTCCGTGGTTAAACTTGTCATTTCCACACTTGTTCTGCAATTTTACAGTCATGTATGTCCAGAATTAACAGGGCCTTCCAGTGTTCCTATCTGACTTGTGTGGATCTTGGACCATCACCTGGAATGATAACACTTTACACGTACTGTTGATATCCATGTACATGACAATGATGCGTGGATTCATTTCCTTTAAATTTTTACTTGCAAAGCTCCAAAACTTTTTGACATCTCGCTGTATATACGACGTCTCAAGAAGTACTCGGAATTTGTTTGTTTCAAATAATCTCTCGATGACACAGGGCTGGAAAGGCCAGCAGCAAGACTTCCCAAGATATCAGTTTTTGGCACAACTAAGACAAACACGGAACACATCCAACCTTCATGATGTGACTGTTTTTTTCTTGCGAAAAATCACTTGTTTTGATTCTCCATCCAACTGACTGTGTGATCATTAAAAATATGTTCTGGCACCATCTGAAATTGTGTTGGTTGTGAAGTGGCATTCAGTTGCACCAGACAGCAGCGACAAGCAACCTGTACACATGCTGGCTTCAAATACACTGATTTTTTTCCACCTTTTGTTGTTTTTTAATTTTCTTCTAGCACCAATTCGAAAGGTATCTTGAAGAAGCATATTGAATCAATCCACATCAATGCCAGAAAATATAAATGTCCAACTTGCCCAATGAGCTTTAACTCCTCAAATGGGTTGGGAACTCATGAACTGATTCATTTGGATATTAAGCCACACAAATGCGACTTCTGCCAAAAAGCCTTCCGGAATCTCACTAACCTCAAGGTAAGTCACAGAAAAACGAGAAAACTGTGAGGCTTTCTTCATGACAGATTTCACCGAATTACCAAAACTTCATATCTCTTGGTGCTGACATCAGACAGGACCGAATTTGGAGATTAATCAAGTGTCAAATATAGCATCCAAGATGAATAACATTTAGCTGATTTTTGTATGGATTCAGTTTCTAACTCTCCCAATATTTCGAAAAATCAATGAGTTTGGAGTTGACGGGGGGTGCGCCGTGGTTGCAGGTTCACGTCCAGCACCCTGTAAGGGAGATCGGTCGGCCGTCTGACGACTAACCGATTCTCCCGACCAAGATAACCACAACCTTCTATTTGTGTTGTCCTTGTGCCGTTTTTGTGCTGTCTTGTCTCGTCCCACTCTTTTGGAGTTGCCAGCCATCGGTCAACCTGGAAGGGGTTATTTGTTGCATGCTTTGTGTCACCACAATACTCAACTTACTGCAAGCCGGCTGCGGCCATGAGTATTGCATGGCGGAAATCAAATCAATCGAAATCAATCAATGAGTTTGGAGTTGACGGAAGGCACTTTTGGTTGTTGGTGTCATGACTTCCAATACAACAAACAAACTAATTGAATCGATATTGTCTATCTGTTTCTGATAACAGATTTTTCATTCTTGCAATGCCACAATTTCTGCGGACAATAGACAAGGCAGGTGGTGCTGGTAACCTCCGGTACAATCAAACAAGGGCAAAAACTCATTGGATCGATTTCGACGTCTGTAACAACATCCTCCTTAACAATAACTTTGAAGGAGGATGCCGTTACAGATGTCGAAATCAATGCAGTGAGTTTTTTGTCCTTGTTTTCATTGTACCGGATATTATTAGCGCCAGCAGTCGTAGTGCTTATAAAGTCAGAGGTGAGGATATTCCTGTGGTTGAATCTGTTACGTACCTTGGCGTGACGTTAACAAGTAAATTGAACTGGAAGACTCACATTGAAAATGTTGTTAAAAAAGCAAATATAGCACTATTCTTTGTTAGGAGAATGTTTCATGGTGCTACCCAGAGCGTTCGCGAGAAAGTATATTTAGCTCTGGTTCGATCGCTATTGGAATATGCGGCGGTGGTTTGGGACCCTTACCAAGCTGCATTGTGTGAGAGATTGGAAAGTGTTCAACGAAAGGCTGCACGGTTTGTCACTGGCAGATATGACCCCTTTGATAGTGTGTCTGAGATCATAGGAGATTTGGGTTGGGTGTCCCTGACTCGGCGAAGACGCGAGGCACGCTTGGCTTCTCTTTATCAAGCTTTAAATAATGTGGGTGGTTGGTCTGGTCTAAAGGAGTTTCTGTGGCCTCCATGCTATGTGGGTAGAGGAGACCATGATTTCAAGCTTCGAGTGGACAATGTTCATACGGATGTTGGAAAATACTTCTTTGTGGTCAGAACTGTGCAGGAGTGGAATTTGTTAGGGCGAGAGATATTTGGGGAAGGAAATGATCTTACATTGGATGGTTTTAAACAAAAACTCTGTTTGCGAAAATAGACTTGGACGGACTTATTCACAGCACCCTTTTCTTCTCACTGAGTAACCCACCCTCATGCTGATTCGCGCCGGACATAGTCCTTGCGAATTAAATATTATTATTATTATAGTACAATACCCTCCACAAGCTTCCGAACAATTTCATTTTCTGCTGATGCTGATATTTTGATCGGCGAAATCGATTCAATTAGTTTGTTTGTTTTAATTCCACCAATTACCAAAAGTTGTTCGGAAATATATGAAAGGGTTATTTTTGTTTACTTTTGAGGAATTTGTTAAACATGGAGTATGGCGAAATGCAGGGGAAATCTCGTAAATACTGTAGATGGTTGGAATGTTTGCTGCCATTGTCTTAATTGCCATTGTTGATTTCAACTACCACTGATTTGAAAAACCAAACTTTCAATAACCGGATATCCTGGTTGCGTTGCTTTTTTCCTTTGTCTTAGTTGATTGTTTTCTTTCTCAAGCAGCCTAAATGTGTTCGCATGGTGCCATTATGGGAGTCATAAATTCGGCCTTTGAATCAAAAAGCCAAAGAAAATAGTGTTTCACATCCCCAGAAAGACCACCCAAAACGCTTGATCTGTAGATGTTAGGGTGTTCATTTTGGGTAATAGGTTGATCCTAAGGAAATTTTAACGAAGAAATGTGGAAATACATTCGTTTAAATATCCCACGAAAAGATACACGCTACACGCACTCACATTTTTGTGAGGTTTAATTTTCTTTGGTAAACCCGATGCACAATGACAATTCAGCAGACATGAAAACACAATGGATTGCAAATAGAACAGTGAGAAATACATACAAACCAATATTGAGTGGATCCATCCATTGAGAAATGAAGGTTCCGAGTCACATTAATGTTCTTTTCTAAAGAGTGGATATTTTGGTCTTCCCCATTTCCAAACAGATCACTACCTAAGGAATGCCAGTTATTTAGGTACTGTTTTGTCAATTAACGAAAACTTTCCAACATTCTTACAGAGATGCTTACAAACTAATCTAAAATTGTGGTCATTGTTACCCCTGCAAGTCAAAAATTAAAAACTTTTCTTAACGCCATTCAAACCACCGATAGAATTCGATAAAGGCTCATGAGGCTGGCAACCACACTTGGCTAGAGAGCTCTGATCAAGTTCAGATATCAAGGACGATACACCACCTGTGAATCTGTAACATATCCAGACACAAATTTGACAGCATTCGACCCTATCAAGACTTTCCAGTTGCAGCAAAAAAGCTTTCCAGGTGAAAAAACGCTTTCCAGTTGCAGGTATGGTCGGCCGGCAGCACCATACCACGTCGCTTGCATGGGTTCCAACCAGAACACCGAAGTGAAGCAACTTTGGGCCAGGACAGTACTTTGATGGGAGACCACCTTAATACTCCTGGTTGTGCTGCGGGAAGGGGGCTTAGTGGCCAAGTCCCTCGTCTCCTTCTCCTTCAGATAGGACGTTAAGGAGGCCCATTGTGCAGCATCACACTGCGCTCGTTAAAGAACACTTGGCTCCGGGTCCAAGACAGAGACTTGGCAGGTTACACTGCAGAGAAGCCATACATCACAAGACACACGTCTCTGCTCTGCAGAGCATGCTCTCTTCGGGAAATCCTGCGGGTTGGCATATGCTGTAAAACTGATCCGAGCCGTTTTCGTTAAATGCAGAGATGAGTTGGGCTACGATTATTGGGCATTGTTCTCTTTTCGAGCCCAAGTTGTGCAACAAGGTTTAAGCCGAGCTACCGGCCTTATGGCTGTCAGCTCAAGATGGCAAATGAAGAAGACTTCCCAATTGCAGCAATCAGTAGGGTTCAAAACTGGAAATGATAACTCTGAAATTTATCAAAGCAGACACAAAAGCCTTTTTCTGACACTTCTGCTTGTATTGTGAAGGAGAAAATGGAGGAGTTACCGTTATATATGACAGTGGAAAGTACACTGACATTGTCGATAAACATATCTTTCAAACCAAGACCAAATGTCCTTGAAATTGATAAAACCAGTTTAAAACACCACTTACCAGTTGTCACTTCTGTATAAATCATCTTATTGATGCTAATTCTGACCCTAGAGCTCCAAAAAGCCAGTTTCTTTGATTTTGGGATATCCATGTTCCTGAATTTGCGGCCTGAAGCGCATTTTGGTTACTCACTGTGGATGTGTACATTAGAGCTTGTTCTAAAGAAACTTACAAAATCTGAATACGTAGTACCAGCAATGTGACCTGCCCCAGCAGCGCATCAAAAAGCACAATTATTTCAGCACTTGTGGCTCATGTCTGAAAAATGGGAGGTTGAGCACATTTCACTACTTTACTTTTCTTGTTTAGATTTGCACAAGATGCAAATTAACAGCCTGGCAAATTATTTTCTCATACCATGTAGTTTAATGCAATTTTTGATGTCAAAATTGATAAAATTTGCATAATCATAAAAGAATCACTTCCTGTTGATGTTTTGCCCTCACATTTTTCTTCTTCTCAGGTGCATCGAAGAAATCACACTGGTGAAAGACCCTATGAATGCGATGTTTGTCATAAAACTTTTGTAAATTTTTCAAATTGCTACAAACATAAGAAGCAAGTAGGACACTTGCGAGAGGGATCGGGAAGTGGATTCCGGCGATGAATCTCGGTTCTCACTATCTGGTGCAATTCCTCTTTTTGACCTTTCACACTTCAATTCACTGATTGGCTGGAGAATTTGGTATGTAAGTCCACAGGCAAAAAAATGCATTTGGAATTTTCATTGGACATGAAAGGGAGAAAAACACATCTGCTTTCAAGTTTTTCAGGCAGACGAAATAAAATGGAAATCAACTTGTCACGTCAGTTTCCAAAGCATTCTAGCACCTTTGTCTCTCTTCTTTTCTTGTTTGTGGCATCTATTCTCTTTGTTTCAAAGGACATTAGGTATACTCGTATGAAACAAGGGAGTTTCAGGTAATTTTTTTTTGCTGCAACGTTTTTGTGGCTCTAACTTTTGGATCTCAAGAACAGAAATAAAAGTCATTTTAGACATTTTTATTGTGGTCGTCGGTCGCACCCAGCAGAACTCAAAAGCTTGGCCTATCATCCCAATTTTCAGCACTCTCTTTCGGTGCACTGTAGAACTTATACTTGAGAGCAACTATAAGAATGTGACATCTGTTAAAAAACTTTTTTTCCATTCACCAAACTGTCGGAGATACTTATGATAAAGAACATGAAGCAAGCACTGTTATGTGGAATCTCGTGCTGGAACCAAATTTTATCTTTTTTTTTTTATTGATTTGCCTCTGGCCCACCTAAGCTACTTGGGAATTGCTGGAGGAACAAGACAGAAGTAGGATTGTCAAACTGGATATTGTGACCATGTGCTTGATTATTGGATTGTCCGTGAACACTAACAAAAAATTGCTATTGCATGTTCTAATTTTGAAAACTGCAACATTCGACTGAAACCAAAATAATAACATTGAATTGATTAATGAGAGGCAACAAGAGAAAACAAAAACAATGGTGGCATATTTTCTAAATTGTCTGATCTTGCAGGACTTTAAAACAGTGTTTTGTTGTTGGCGCAATAAAAAACTGACGGCGCCACCAAACTGCCTTACCGTGTAGGTCACCATAGACTCGAGGCAACTGATTTGAAATGGTACGAAGTGCTCCAAAACATGTGATATTTTTTGCAGATAAGGGGAACAACTTCAATAGACAGTAGTTGGCCCAGGTATTGGAAGGTCTCCTCTATTGGATTTCGTGTGGGTGGTGCACTGTAAATCATTGTTTGTTTTTTTTTCTTCAGTCTTTATTCTGTCGAATTTGAATTTGTTTACTTCCACTTTCATGTTTATGTTGATTTGCAATTTAAGTTTTGTTACTCCACTGATATAAATGTTGTTGATTTATAACTGCTGCCTACATTTTCTAGAGTATTTATTTAATTGTTCACCGACTCGCTTATTTTAACAGAGCGTTCTAATTGATTAAAAAAAAAATGAACTTGTCGGGTTGGTTTCATTTTATTGTATTCTTTTCGTTCTTTTTCCTGTGTGAAGCGTTAGAATTTTCGACAATGGCCAATCTGATATCTTGTTGACTGTCTCTTTGCAAAGAAAAGTTTTCCGTGTGTCGGACGATGCCAATCTGTTCTTGGGTGGTTCATAATGGAAATGATCAGCTCATTTTAAATGTCTGTTCTTTGTGTGATTGAATCGATATCAGGGTACCTCCTCTGGTCTTTCATGCGTGCATGGCTTGGCTATTTGCATCCATTTACTTTTGGCCCTTGAACTTGTGCTAAATTATCACCAACTTTGAATTTTCAAAAATTTGAAACGATCTTGAAATTGGCATTTAAATTCAAGCGAACATGGCATGCAATAACAACGACAAAGTTAATCGACTCTAATGCAGTCTAGTTTTAAATTGTCTGCAGATTGAAACTCAAAAGATGTTCTTTGGCACCAACCTGGCCTCGCAGAGGCTGAGTGTCATCTGACTTTTATCACTGTCATGTAAGCTGCAGGATCACTATGAGGACTCAGCGGTGAAGTTGGGGATTCCAGCAGTTGCTATTGAGGGAGGGGGTTTTTTTTGGGCAAAAATGGGTGTTTGGTAAATTTTGACAATTTAGTATTTTAGCCATTTTTCATTCCAAAACCTTGCTGAATTCGAATCTGAAGTCAGAATTGGGGCATCTGCAACGATTTAGATGCAGCAAATGATATTCAGGTTGGTGGTAGGTAAAACAAGTTGTCCTGTCACATTTCCTGTTTTTCTTGGAAAATGTGGTTTTGCTTAAAAAAATCATTTCAGATTCATGAACAGAATATTCAATATTCTGATTGGAAACTTGTTTTCATTCTAGCACTGATCTGCCCTGCGTGAACCGACCGAGGAGTGTGAACGTTGTGGTGTCGAATGGGCGCATAATTTTTAGTTGCAAAAAGACCAGTGGGTTGCAAATGCCAGCATCTGCAGGCCAGTGGGAATATAGCCTAGTGCTTTGCTTTTTTCCATGCCGCAATCATGGATGGACGAGTGTGGACTCTTCATCAGCTACAGACATGCCTATTCTGGGCTTGTGAGATTTCTTGACACTGTCAAACCGGATGAGGCTTAGCAACGCACTGGTTTCACAATGGTGGTTGCAGCTCCATCGCGACCAGTCGATCGGATTTTTTACTCTCTCAAGTTTTCTTCCCAATGACTAAATTGGAGGAGGGAAGTGAGATATGTTATGTGTCTATGGCATTACGAATTCTACTGGGAACGAATTTTTTTTTTTTTCATTATTGAGCATTATGCAGCACTTTTCAAACTCCAGCCTTTTTGTGTTTGCATTCTCTTTCATGCTGCTCTTGATGGAGCCTTCTTGCTCTCTGTTTTTCCATCCTGAAATTGTTTGATTATGACAAAGTGGTGCATGCTACGAAAGTTTGTCGCCTGGACTTGATGGTGATGTGAAGCTTGCGACAAATCTGAATGAAGCCATTTCCGTTCCTGTGATAAATCTACTTTTACTGTTGTTGAAAAAGAGACCAGAGACCAAGAGCTCATCGTGATATTAGATGACAAAGACCTAAAAGCTTGACGGGTTCCATATGCCCATTGTCTAAGAGTTAAATGGCTTTCTGGATATCTAATTGCCGGAAGTAAGAGGGGAACTTCGATTCATAAAAATAATTTAAATAACTTTCCCTTGTGGCAAGTTTTCTTTTAATTGTCGGAAGATGCAGGCACTTGGTCGATGACTTTTAATCACCACAAAATAAAACAAATGTTTAGATACGAGTACTGTAGTTTCCCAGGAAAAATACTATGATACCATTTCTCTTGAGGGTTTGAACGCTTTGTAGCAATTTGTATTCTGTTGAAAATTTAACCACATTTTGCCTTCAACATTCATTTTCTTGTTGGTTGTTTCCGTTCAACACAACAGTTAATTTTAAATGAACATCTCATTTCCAATTGACAAATCACAGCTTTCAAGAAAGTGTACGTTCAGGTAAATCTCCACTATGATTCATGATTTGAGTCATCTCTGTCGATTATGTGCTGAAGTAAGCATAGAAGTCAGGGATATCTTCCCTCAGGATGACAGTTGCGATCTTCTAAACAAGCTTTGCAGATTTCTGAGTTTTACAGTAAGTTTACTTCTGGATTATTTTTTACAAAATATTTTTAAATTGCCACACCTACCAAGGGAGCCATCTGGCCAGTTATTTTTGACGAATTGGCGACAGATTGGATGATGCAGACTCAATAATGGGCGAACGAAAGAATGTGCGAATGGAAGTGCAGCAAAACCCTTCGCTTGGGTGTTGTATGTGGGGTCACAAATTGCAGTTTGGATGTTTGAGAAATTGTTTTCACGTCTTCTGCAATTTCGGCTGAAAGATTTTTTTCATTTGTTCAGATGTGAATGAATAACTTTCCCTGGCAAATGGAAGTGGGCCACAAGTCATGGGTCCCCAATATTGAAAGGACAAACATCTTTCTCCAACAATTCAAACAATTGGACCTCCAATTGGACCTCCAATCATTTGGAAATAAGGAAAATTGTTTTTGAATTTTTGAACCTGTGACTGATGATGAGCTTTGAATTGGGCTTTCAACACTGAGGATCTCGCGTCCTTTACTCATGAATTCATGAAGCCTTTTTGAAAAAATCAACAGTTAATCAATAGTTTTTTTAACATCAAAATTATGAGCTGTCGTGGTAGGTGAGTGAAAACAATTCAATATGGCATTGTTTGGACAAAGTGGCTGAATTCTTTGGTGTGTTTTTTTTTTGTTGTCTTTTGGTGGGATATTTTGGACACTGGTCTGGAAAAAATGGATTATGAAGTTACAAGCAAAGGTCGTGACTCGTGTTTGATAACTTCTTTCATTAAACAAAGCCAACATGTGTGGAAATGTACCTCGCAGCTTTGACCAGTCTTGACCAGTGTTGTTTGAGAGGCGCTTTACTCTTTGAAGCTGCAGGATTTTGAGACACTGCTAGATGTGAATGATCACAAGTGGCAAAGTCTGGAAACAAAAAGGCTCACATCTAAGTCAAAAATAGCATATACAGGGTTTCCCAAAAGTCACTTGACAAACCCAGAAACGTCCATTGCAGTTTTGAAGCAACTCTGGAAGCTTGGAGTCAAGCTTGTTCCAATTCGAATGGATAACACCTGCAGCTGGCAACCTGCCCAATCTGAACCTGAAATCTGAGAAATGGCCTCACGAGAGAAGATTGAAAACTAACAAATACCAGGGGTTGTCAAGTGACTTTTGAGGAAACTCTGTATAAGTGAACACACCTGCTCCTGTGGCTTGATGAAGAAACTCATTCAACATTGAGAAAGCTCTTAAATGAGACTTCACTCAATTTTTCCATAGATGCAATTGCAAAAATTTGATAGAAGTCCCACCAAAGAACTTTCATGATGAGGTTGTGAGAAGGGTTATGCGATTAAGCATCTTGATGATGGGCCATTGGAACTTTGCCTCTTCCCACCTATTTCCAAGTGAAGTTTATGCGACTACTGCCTGTTCCTGAATTTCATGAAGAGCGTTGGAGGGTGCATTTTTCCATTCTTTCTTTTGCTAGCAAGCGCTGGTTAGAGGTATAAAAAGCATGGCTGGTACAAAGTTTTATGTAACGTAATCAAAATATGCCTCTTTATCATGCTGATTTCTGGCCGAATTTTAGGGAATCCTGAGCAGCATCATTGTGATCACTCTTTTTCAGTTATTATCAGTTTTGAGGATTTTTGTCATTATTTTTTAGTCTTGGTCATGCATGTATTTCCCTTATATTTTTTTTAGATTGAACCTGGAGATGGTCTTCCCCAGATTGTCTGTTATTCCTGCTGCAAACAGGTCAACCAGTGTTATTACTTCGTCGAAAGATGCTATCTGTCGCAACAGAAGCTTGTCAAGCTTTGTTTCAGAGATGAAAATGATGAGATTCATGTATGTTTATTTGTGTTGCTTTAGTCAAACAATTCGTCAAGTGCATCTCTTTCCATTGTTGGTTGAATGACATTTTTCTCACATTATTAACATAGCAACGGTTGAATAACAACGGTTATTCTTAGCCAAATTCGTGGCACAGATTATGCCAAAATTACAGTCTCATGCAAATTCAGATATCTTCTTTGGCTGCCTGCATTTTTTATGTGAAACCTCTATAGAAAATTTGCAAACAATCATTCTTTGCACTTTTAAGGGCTTTGCACTAGGGTTGGCATAGCTTTCAACATTTTTGCGAACTGTCTTGTGTTTTGTATGACCACAAGGGCGATATGGCAAATTGCCTTTTTTCAATTATGGACCTTTGTTTGGCTTAATTTTCTGAAACGTGCTTTGCTAATTTGTTCTTCTGTCAAATTCCACTCTAAATCTTTCAGATGGAGTCCGATGCTCTTCAGATGGAATGCCAGCCTGCAGACAGTGGCACTCTGATAAACAAGAATGTTGGGAAATGCAACGTTTGGCATTCATTGCCTGTCTCCAGCAATGCTGAAGATGCAACCGGTGATTCCAGTTTGATATCTGGTTTGTCATACATCTGTGATAATATCCAGCCAGTATCGTCTTCATTGAAAGATCTCCAGCCAAACCTTTACACCCCATGCACCAAGACTGAACACAATGTGCAAGACGACAATCAAACTTCTATTTCTCCAGAAGATGCACCTATACGCCAATACCAGCTGGTGCACAACCAGCAAGATAAAGTTGCTATCGGCAGTTCTAGCATTCCTAACAGAATTTACAAAATTCCTTCGTTGTCCCAGAATTACATACTTCCACGTGAAAATCACTGGAAAGGAACCTGGAGCAGTAAGTGTTCTCTCTCTTCTGATTCCTCACAGCCTCCTCTTCCACGGGTGGTTAAAAATCTACGAGTGCAAGACAAGTCTACTTCCAAGGGATGGAAAGTGAAACAAATCAAAACTAAGAAATCACGAAAATTCGATGAATTTGAGCAGGTGAACTGTTTGGGTGTTGTTCAGACTCGCTTACTTATGTCTCCTAAATCTTCCTCATCTAGTAAATCTTGTAAGAAAAGTTCCGCACTGGTTTCTGATTGCAAACATTCCTCACCAAAGAGGTCTTTTAAACAAGATGATGGACACACAAGCGAAAATTCAGATGAGAGCCCTGACGTGCTGCATGTAAAGAATCCAGAGGATTACTCATCTGTGTGTCCTTCAACAGATCAACTGAATGTTGCATCTTGTGATGAATCTTCCGTCAATCCTTCAGCTGGATTGCTTCCAGATCAACAATGTGATAATTATGGGGATGAATCATCTAAAGACCTTTCTACAAAAAGTTTGCCAGTTCAGAAGGGCGTTGGTTCTTCCATGGAAACATCCGTTTGCTCGAAGTTCACTTACGGTGCTAGATCTGGCAGGGGCAGCGTCAAAAGGAAAACCAAAAAACGAAATTTCAAGTGTCCTGAAGTTGCGAGCTTCTTTGATAATCAGACCGATATGTCCAGCAATTCCAACGACAATAATTCTCAGAGGAAATGCCATGGGGTAAAAGATAAATCTCCTATTTTCAAACTTAGGAAAAGAAATGGTGATCGCAGCACAGATCTCAAAACAAATCATGTTGTAAATGATGCTCCATTGTTCGAAAGTGTTAAATGTGGCATTTGCAAGGAGGTCTTGCCAGTTTCCACGTCGGCCAAGGAGGATCTCTGCCAGCATTCCAGGCTTGTATGAAATTTTATTGTTTTTTTTTCTCACCTTTTGTGGAAATATTGCCTTCCTGTGAAAAATTGGACCATTTTGCAAAAGCAAAAAATGATTGGATACCGTGGGTTTCGCTACCTGATTCTGGGCATCATTTTTGTCAATGGCCACTCTCCATGTCTCATCATGCTGAATTTCGAAATTGAAATTCGCATTTGTAATAGCGCGGTGCTTAAACATGCTGATAATCTCGAATTGATTAAATATTCGAAGATTTCCTCTACACAGATATGACAGAATCATCTGGGCATGCCAGCAATAATGCGTAAAACCTCATCTGTCACCGAACCTGAAGAAAGCTTCAACAATGCCTCTTCTATGCTACTGCATTTTACCACTTGTAAGAGCCATGTACATGCTGACAATAACATAAAGCAAGTCATTTGAAACTTTTTTGTGTGCATGCCATATCAAAATTGAAAAGAGTTTGCATTTGTGGAGGTCCAATTCCAATGGTCAACTTTTTTGTTTATTTTCCGATTTTGCTAAAAAAATTTACAACTAGTGTTGTCACCTATAGCAGGTTCATTGTAAAATTTGAGCAGGTGGTGCCAGAAGTAGCGCTTGTGTTCCCTGTGCTCAAAGTGAACTCATCAACCACGTCTTTCTTTTTTTGTTACGTCCGACTGTGTGTTCTTGTGATGAAAAACGTGTCTGCAGCCTGCAGGGGCAGACTGGCTTGGGTGGGAAGGCAGGAATCCCCACCGTTGCCCTCAAGCAGGCGCTCGCCTTTGTTGCCCTTTTTGGCAAACTTTTTTCTCAATCTCAAAGGCATACTAGTCCACACTAAAAAAAAAAACACTGACCAATGTCGCCGCTGCCTTGCCTGACGGTTAGCTCCGCTTTCTGAACGGAAACAAAATCCAGATATTACCAGAGGGTTTCTCCAAAATCCAGATGTTACCAAAATATGGTATCCCCATTTGAAAGATGCAGCATATGCCTGAAATGGTCAAAAGGAGTACAGACACGAAAAACGACACCTGCAATCACCCAGCAATGAAAGCAGCCATGAATTGTGTGGAAGAAAAATTTGCGCAAGGACTGCGCATTGCATG
>JASGXE010003821.1:0-25746 GCA_030068105.1 Sinentomon sp. SZTP_YWyxl
TTTGGTGACACGGTTACAAGGGAGTGGAAAAATTTGGGATTTATTTAATAGCACGGAAAGATGCTGTTGGATCTCTGGATAAAGAGGTGCCGTTGACCTGGAATTTACAGGTTCTTGTGTAAAGAAGAGATTGATGGCCATAGTATGTAGCTGGAATGTCGACCTTAAAAATTTACAGGTTGATGTGAAAATGAGAATTTGAAGGTCAGTGTCGACCTTGATTGGAGAAACTCCGTGAAGTTACTCTCACTGTGATTTCCAATGTTCATGGTTGAAGTGTTAGAGCAGGAATAATTTTTGACCTTCAAGGCCTGGACGAAGTAACCGGCAAATAACTGATGCTGTCCATGGGCGCAAATCACGGAGGGGGGGGTACACCCCCCAGAATTCGGTGAGTGCAATTCTGGAGGGGGTGGGGCCCTTGTGCCAACCCCACAGAGGGCCCCTGCCTCAGCCCTTAATTAACCCCTCTGGGGGCCCTTGGAACGCCAGGGGAATCAATACCAGCTTTCAATACAAAAATCTCATATCCATAAAAAAAAAAAAACTACAAAAAACGCAACAAGACCAGAAAAGGAAAGTAAAAGTGAGTGCCAACCACCAACCACCTGTGATGGTAATGCTGTGATAGCGAGAGATAAAATTTTATTGATGGAATTCTGGTGGATTTGGGCCCTCTGCCAACCCCACAGAGGGCCCCTGCCTTAGCACTAACTGGGGCCCTTAGAACGCCAGGGAATCAATCAGCTCCAGTATTCAATACAAAAACCTCATATCCAAACAAAAACTACAAAAACACGACAGACTTGAAGGAAAGTAAAAGCGAGTGCAAACCACCTGCTATGGTAACGCTGTGTTGGATAATGCTATGTGATAACGAACAAATTCTGTTGATGGAATTCTGATGGATTTGGGCGCTCTTGCCAACCCTATCAGAGGGCCCCTGCCGCTGACCCGAATAAACAGCTCTTGTGCCCCGAGAACGCAAGGGAATCAATCCTGATCCACAGCCTCCAGCTTTCAAAACCCTCATTTCCAAAAAACAAGTTTTGAGCACTGGAAAAGAAAAAAATGAAAGCCAAAGTACCTGCAAGTCAGCAGCCTGATTCCATCCAGGTGAATGCAAAGCGGCATGTGATTTGTCCAAATTTTAATGACACCGTATATGAGTCACACAAAGAGGAAATGAGTATTTCCCATGCAGAAACAGAAAAGTTAATTTATACGTGGACCACTTGCAGGAACCAGGGACCCATTTATTCTCATTTGCAAAACAGAGGCGGCCAAAATGATGGGGCAATCGGCCGAAGCAGTCCCGATATTGGGAATAGTTGACTCGCCTGACCATATCTGGCCTTGGCCATAATAGTGCCCATAATTGCCAAAATCTGGCCCAAAATGCATGTTGAAATTCCAAAAAGTTATCACACCTCTAGTACACATAGACACCCTCTGCTATAGGCTCTGCAACTCTGCGGGGCTCTGTCCCTTGGCATTGGCAACCCACTTGAGCCAAGAACTCCGCCCCAGAACCCGCGCGCCGCCGACTTTGCTTCACAATTTGGTTTTCCAATTTAACTAATCCTGCCTCTTGGCCTTCTTTTGTGGGAGATATATCGCTTTTGTTTTTGCGTCTGCTTTCTTGAATTTCAGAAAAAGTTTCTTGCACACACACACACATGGAAATTCAGGCTTTCATGCAGGCCTCTTGCGAATCTGCCTCAAATTTGCATAACTATATAAGTGCGCCCATCATTTCAAGGCTCATTTTGGGCCCCAAAAATTTCAAAGAAACATCAATTTTGGACCCCAAATGAACACTCGCATTTCAAAATTTCTTCAGCTTCTGGGGGACTCCGTCCCCCAGACCCTCTGACAGGGGCTCTGCCCCTTGGATCCCCGCTGGGGCGCTGCCCCAGACCCCGTTGCGCCTGCGGCGGGCTTGTTATGATACCGTCCCTGCTTTATCCCCAAGAAATGGGGCCCTATTTTCATAAACGGGCCCCTATTCTCAAGAAAGAAGGGCCCCACGAGGCAACTAACCCCCCCAGATTTCGAGATGGATTTGCGCCGCTGATGCTGTCAGGGTAGTAAGACTGGCACAAGAAGCATATCATTCTGAAGAGGTCGAAATGGGCAAAGCATTGTGCAGTATTCAGCCTTCAGGGTGTGATTTTCCACAGACAAGACAAGCAAAATGTGATTGAGGCAATCGAGCATTGGCCTGACAGTGATACACAGAAACTTCATGAACCTTTTCCTAAAAATTCAGTGAATCAGGAAACTGATATTGTAACATTTATGCAGGACATCAACCGATTCCACTTTCCATCTTTGGCGGAGAAAATTCGCAGCTTAAATGTTGGGAGGGGGACAATTCATGACTTTTGAAATATTGGGGGGACGTGTCCCCCCGCCCCCCCAGAATCTGCGCCAATGCACGGGGGCCACGCGGCGACCGTCTGCTTTAGTCTTGAAATTTGGGGGCCTGCGGTGATTTGTTTTTGGCAGAAAATGGGCAAAACGGGGACGAAAATTGTTTGCTGGGACAGGGGCATGCAAGTGCTGTGCTGTGTTTTTTTGCTTCCCGTTTTTTTTAAACACGCACAAAGCGCTCTCAAGCGAACTGACTTGTTCGTGAAAGTGCAAAAATTCCGAGAATTCTGAGTGACCTTTTTGGGCAATTTTTTTTCGAAGTTTTCACTCTTTGGGTGGAGACCTATTCCCAACCCCCACAGCTGCTTCGGCTCGAAGCTGTGTCTGCGGCGCATTTTTCACTTGGGGCGCAAATAATTTTGTCCAGGGCGCTAAGCGCCTTCACACGCCGCTGACCGGAAGTGCTGCAGGTGAAATTTGGGAGCAAAACTCGTTTGACCAATTAGAAAAAGCAAAAGATTCTGGAAAAAAACATTTCAAAACAGCAGATTCATGCCCGTGGCGACATAGAAAAAAAAACAAACGCCCGAGAAAGCAGACTGCGACCGAGAGTCAGGGAAAAATGGAAGAAAACAGCGAAAACTGGCTGGCATTTTGTCAGTTTTGTTTCCGTTTCCGCATCCTTGCAGGCAATTATTGTGATTTATCAATTCCGGATAAAAAAATGTTTCATTTGTCAATTTTTATGTTTTTATTTTTCAAAGTGCGGAACCAGCCTCCCGTGTGGAGCTGGAGAAGGAGATGCCATTTTCCCGGCAGTAGCGCATGGATTTTGGCAAGGGGGCGGGCATGATCGGCAAGATACGTTTGCCGACCTTGGGCCTTGGGGGCGGGCATTTTGTCCGCGAAGCAGGAATCGGGGTTCGCGGAGGGTCTGGGGGGCGGTAGCCCCCAGGTACCGCCCCCAGGTTCGGGGGGGTTAGGGGCCAGACTGGCAGATGCCCCCAGCATGGGTCCAGGGCGCTGAGCCCCTGGCAAGGGGGTTTCAAAAGCTGGAGCCCTTTCACAAAAATTCTCCCTGAGACACCTCGAAAACCATGTTTTTGCCAGTTTTCACACCATGGTTTCGTTGCTTTCTCACTTTGAATGCAAAACAAGAAACAAAATCTTCACAGAAGGAAATCACGCCGAAAAGGAAACTGCTCTTGCGAGAGCAAAATATTCTGCATCTGGCGGCGCAGTGCACATAAAAATTGCAACTTTCGGATTTATGCAAAAAATGAAAAAAAAACGTTACCCCACCAACCCAGGAAATCGGAAAAGTGCACATGTATGAGTGCATTGATTCCGCCGATACTCAATATTCATGCAATGTTTGGTTGTTTTGGTCAGTTTGTTTTGACATATTTGCGAAAATAATTTTTTTTGTCTGAAAACAACAATTTTTTTTGCAAAAAATTAATTTGTTGACAAAAAACGAATTTTTTGGAAAAAGATAATTTTTTTTGGAAGGGGGTGGCCGGCCTCCCTGCGCCACTGGCGCCCGGCGCCAGTGGCGAACAGCCCCTTTCTCCGGGTGTGGTTACAATTTTGGGGTGAATTTTTTGGGTTTTGCGTTTCAAATGTTTTCCCCAAAATTCAGCAAAAATTGTTTTGCCCGGCGAGTTGCGCGGTCGCTTTGCCCCGTCGACAACTTTTGGTGCTCTTTGTCGGGGACAATTGAGCAAAAAGACAGCCTGAAACAATCTGGATCATTCACAGAGGCATTGTGGGAACGAAAGTCGGACCACATCAATAGGACTTGTCGATTGAAAAAATTTCCTTCGGGCCGGATTTGAACCAGCGACCTATGGATGTCAATGACGTATCCGCTACAGTCCACCGCTCTACCAACTGAGCTACCGAAGGCACATTGTTTTTCGCTCTCGAGATCTCTACTTATGGTACCTGCACGGTGCCCGCACGCATGTTTTTCATTCAAACCGCATTTGAAACGGAAACATTCTTGCAATATCCGTCAGATGGCACGACTGGAGCCACTTCATTTCATTTTACTTTTCATTCAACAGATGGCAACTATCTTCACACGAAGTTTCGCAGCTTCATGCACAGATGTCGCACCAAGGCAGGTCGCAGTCCTCATTGGGGAACGAATTTTTCTTGGACACGTGAAACCGGTGAAACGATTTTTCCAGTGTTTTTCCCACAAGAAAATTTCTCTTCGCAAGAAAATTTTCCTGTTGGATGAGATGTTGAGTTTTCCGCTGGCGCAGGAGGACGAACAGAGCTTGCTTCATTCATCCTGGCGGGAGAAACAAATTTTGTGATTGCGGTTTGCTCATCAGCTGGTCGTTCATGTTTGTCTTTAGCAACAATTGTTTTTTTTTTGCTGAGCGAACCTCTGACCGCACCGCAAACCTTTTTCTTATCTGCCAGCATGGACTCTGCATGAATCATGAATTGGAGGGGCGGCGGTTCTTGCCCATTTTTTTAGGATGGTGTCGGATAAAAAATTCCATTGGGTCAATCGAAAACTCGCAGTAACTTTTTCACAAAATGAGAAAAGCTCATTTGTTCAAAACCCGAAAATCTTTTGGGAAAAGCTGTTGGTGTCCGTGAATGTCCTTGAAATCATTGGCATCCAAAATCAATTTGGAATCCGGACAATGCGTTCATGTAAGTCGCAACCATAATATCGCAACTCATCCCATTTGTTCACCCCATTGCACGATCTGTTGATTCCAAGATCTCTGTTCACGCAGCGCAGGTTCCTTGATTGAGCGAAAACCTTTGATTTTGTGTGCCATGAAAAACTCATTCGAAATATTCGGTGCCATTATATGCATGGCCTGTCAACTAGTAAGAGTGATTGATGCTTTTCCTTTAAATGGGTTCCAAAAAGTCAATTCCAACATGGTTCACTTTCACGTTTTGCAAACGTGACATCTGGAGTTCCTCAGGGTAGTGTCGTTGGGCCTCTTCTCCAAATTTGCATTGGCGTTTGTCCTTCCATCAGCAGACAAAACGTGACTTAAATTTCTTTTTCCCCCGAACCGCGAACGATAAGTACCTACTGGAAGGCCCTTGAAAGCAATTCCACTCAGCATCAGTCACGATTTTTTTCCATTCCACCAACCACTTTGTGGAATTTTTGGTTAACAAAGAATAAACTAAAAATTGCAGCCTATTTGTGCAGTGTGATCTCCATGAAACTTATTGTGCAATGTACGAGGAAGATTTCTTGGCAGTGCGTGTTTGGCCATTTTTCACTTTGGAACATGTCGCGACATTTGAATTAAATTACGAGTGAAATTGTGCGGACTTGTTTGGTGAAGAATAGTGCGACAGCGAGGTGAGCTCGAACCAAAGCTCATTACTGCAAGGGAAGATGAGGGAAGGTGGGCAAAGGATTTGGAATGGCGACGGTAATAAATTGCATCGGATGGAGGGGGCGGAAGACCCTCCGGCCCGAAACAAATCAGAAACATCTTTGAAACTTTTTACAAATTCCGGGCCGAGTTTTTTCCGTTTCTTTCGCATTCTCGGCTGAGAGTGCGAGTGAGTCGATGCTGTTGTTCCGTTTGAATTTTGCCGAAAGCGATTTGGCTAATGGATTGAACGCAATCAAAATTCTAATTACAAGGCCGGACGGGGGTGCGGAAGGTAAGGCGGGTGCAGCGCCCAATAAAAAGCGCAGGCGATATTCCTCGAGGGCGTGCATTCCCCGGATCTTTGCCCCCTCTCCATCACCAGCTTGAAACATGAGCTTATTCTCAGTCAGGATGCCATTGCCAAAAACTCCATAAACAAAGGCAATTAAAACGGCAGAGGAGGTCTCTTATTTATACGATAGGCCCGTGCTCTAATTAATCTCTGCTTAGCTTAAATGCGGTACTTATAGCGTAGCGTAGGCAGCTATCGGTTTCAGTCAAAAACTTTGGCCGAGTCCCATTCGAATACATCCTGGAAAAGCAAAAGCGGAACAGCATTTTTGCGGATTTCCGACATAAATGTGACAAGTTTTGCCCTTTCAACACTCAAAACTGCGATACCGTGAGATGTTACAGGTTGAGGCAGCTTTAATCAGATACTTGAACTCGTATTTAAATTCCATATGTCTTTGTTTTCGACATCAGATTGGGAGTCATCGCAAAAGAACTTGTTCACCGCGATCGCATCCCTGCGGCCGTTAGGTATAAGTACGTACCGATGATCTTATTAGGTTCATGTTCCCATCTACAAATTAATGTTTGGTATCTAGGCTATACCGAATGTGCCCATGTGAGAATATGCCATATGCCCACATTCCCATGCCAATGTGCGAATATGATCTGCTGCAAATTTTTGATCGCACATCTCGATGATGCCAGGGCCAATTTTTACAACCGATAACTTTCCCTGACACCAGCGAAGGTCTAAAAATTAGCTTTGATTGAATTGGTTGCGTCTGGAAATTGGAGAATGCAAACTCAATTGATGCTTCACTTTCACAGCAGCAGAAAGGGCGAAAGCTCTCTCAGTTCAATGCTGTTGATTGATACGCAATTTTGTTTCCATGCCATGCCATTGATGAGCTGCAAAGATCACGCCTGAATAATATGGAAACCATAATGTACCTATAGCTTTATAATTACCTGGACTAAGTGTCCACTTGGTGCACGTCTTCGCGCATGGAGGTCAATGTTCAAAAATGTAATTCTATCACTTTTGCCACAAAGAGATCCCAGCTAGATATCAGATATACACTGTGTGGTCTGCCTTTAGTTAAATGTTTTGAGATTATTTACCTTGGCGTTGCTCTTGATAGCAAGTTAAATTGGCAACCTCAACTCACTCGTGTGGCAGCAAAGGCAAATTCCGCTCTATATTATATAAAACGCAATTTTAGGAAATGCCCAAGAAAAATTCGCGATCTTGCCTACAAAAGCCTTGTGCTCCCTACAATGGAGGACGCATCTCCGGCTTGGGATCCTTTTCTGTCAACAAATTGCCAAATTTTGGAGTCAGTCCAGCGCCGTGCTGCTCGGTTTGTAATGGCAGACTACAGGCGCACAAGCAGTGTCTCTGAAATGATGCACTTCCTCGGATGGAAATCCCTGGCTTCCCGAAGAAAAGTGGCCAGGTTAATTTCATTACTCTTTGTTGTGTCAAATGTGGGTGGATGTGGCGAACTTTTCAAATATGTAGAACAGCCCAATTTTTATTCCCGTCTTGATCATGCTTACAAGATAAAACTGTTGAGGAAAAGGTTTTAGGCACACCTTTCCTCTCCAGCTGCTAATAAAAAAGGTTGGGAATTGTGCCAAGCCTCCATCAGTGCTGCTGCCGTACTTTAACTGGGGTTGGCAACAAGGATTCTTGGTCGGTTGTTGTTCGTGGAAATGTTGCAAGCAAAAATTGTGGCAGTTTATTGAAGTTGAAATTTTTGATTGGAGCTTACTTGTTCTGTGAAAGGAATATAGGTACCTTCTGTGAAAGGAATATTGGTACCATCTACTTTATGTAATTTGGGAACTTTTGAAAAGTGAAAATTGCACAAAATCGTGGTCCATTTAAATCGCTGAAATGACCCAATTACTGTGTTTGAAAATTCCTCGCTCGCGAGAGGACATTGTTTTGACATTTCCGTCGCTGACCTGCGCGTGCACGGTGAATGTGCGCGTACACGGTGAATGTGCGCGTACATTTTGGTGTATGCGCGCGTAGAATGTCATGATTTTCACCTCATTGCATCATGTGAGCCTCCACAACGCATCATTTGCGTCGTGTATACCTTTACGAAGTTAACGGGACTCTGAATTTAAAACCTGTAATGGGGCCATTTGTGGCGTTTGACTTTGCGAAGGCACCTAGCTCCGGGACAAATCTGCCAATCCAAAATCCCTTTACACCAATTAAACTCCGTAATGCGTTCTCTCGGGCAATTAATTTTACTGGTGCACAGCGCTTGGGTTTCAAAAATAGCGGAAATAGCGTTTGATCTATCAAGGAGAGATCTCATGTAAGGTACCTACCTATACCTACAGGGTTTCACAATAATTCATTCGGAAGGCGTTTCCTTTCTGGCTGATGGATTGTGAATGTACGCATGACATAGAAGTTAAACAAGTTGAGAACTTCAACACACATGTTGAAGCCAGTAGAAGGGTAAGCAGATTTCTGTTTCCCCCCAATTGGGGGTTAATGCCTTCAATGCACCCTTTTGAACCTTCAAAAGTATCCTTTTAGTTTTAAGGAGTCCTTTGCCGTCAGAAGTTTCGTGGTTTTGTAAGCGACTTAAAAAGATGACGGATATCCTCCCAACATTATTTCTACAATGTATAATGCAATAGGCAGCGGTTTACATATGTAAAACTTGACCTGGGGGGTGGGCGTTCGGCAATATATTTTAATTTTCCAATTTAGAGGTAAAAATCGAACATTGTGTGCGCGTCTTTCGTCTGCAGGGGACATCGCCCCCGCGTGCTTCGCCAACATTTTTGGCATGCAATGGCGATATCTATAGGCTTTTATTTTTCATCATCGATGGGAAACTCATTCCAGGGATTGATTTTTTCATCGAAGCACAGCATGCTCGCTTCTATTGGGCTGGGTAGGCCTGGCTCGCGACTACCTCAAAGAACAATATGACGGGCCAAATGGACTTATCTGACGCAGTGTACAGGTATTAACGATAAAATTGAGCCCTATACGGAAGGTATGCACTCCCATTCAAGCAATGCGTTGTTGCCTAGCAACCCCCGTAATTTTGAATCAAAACAACTCACACCGTCTGAAAACTTCTGGGGTTGCTAGGCAACAACACATTGCTTGAACGGGAGCCCATTCCTTCCGTATAGGGCTCAATTTTATCGTTAATACCTGTACATGTGTTCAGAATCTGATTTATAAACGGAAACATACGATATTTATGGAGACCATTTTCGGGGATGTGTTTCCCGTTTGCTGTGTCACCTCTTCTCTAGCTTCTATCATGAAGTTTTGTTTGCGCATTTTCCCCTGGAATATTTACCCCTGGCATATTTTCCCGCAGTATCTGAAGGGTTAATAAGTCAAAGCGACCTCTGTAACTTAATCTACACGTTCTGCGTCGCCCCGGGGAACGCAGATGCGCTAAAGGGTTGCAGCCCGCTATTTTGCTGAGACTTTGCTGTACCTGCTGTGGGGTCAAAGGCGTTCAGAGGTGCTGCAGGGGCTCTAACTTCGTTTGGCTGAACCACGCTGGAGAGGAAAACAACAAACGGAATACAAATTGGAAATTATCGTTTTCCATGCACAGCTGAGAAGTTCCATTTTCTGTTTGCGTTTCGAGCGAAAATTTTATGGAATCTTTCTGCACAACGGCACCTTGATCTTAAACGGCAAAATTCGGTGGGACTTTGCTATCAACAGCGCCCGCATCTACAGATGACCATGGATATTTTACCATTCGAAATTTGGAAGAAAAAAGCCAGGCAAATTTGTGACAAATTTGTAAAAAGAGTCGTAAAAATTTGTAAATCTTTACAGTCATCGCGGCTCTCCAGTTTTTCAAGCCCTGCACTATGGGAAAAACGGAACAGTTGACAATGCTGGCGCACCATCTGATACAAAAACTTTGGGAAATGTGCTGTTAAGAAGTTGTGCCTTTTCCCTATACCTACAGTTGTGAACCCAGCGTTCAGCTTCGCCTGAACCTGGTGCGAGAACCGGTACCTATACAGGTGTTGAGAACCCTTACGGAGCTTGTTGTAAAATTGCCATTGGCTCCAGGTTAATAAGGATATCCTGTGGTGTTCAAACAATCTTGATGATGTGTTCTATGTGTACTGTGTATGTGTATATGGCATACAAGTAAGAAAAAGGCGTTTGTGGGCCAAAAATAGGGATACATTACGCAAAATTAGATTATCGGCTTCCGCAAAGCTGTCCGTGTTCGCCCATCGACGTGTGGCGCGGTCCCACATTGCCTGGAAATCTGCGGTTTCGCGCAGAAGAAAGGAAAGGCAACAAAAATATAATCTAGGAAATTGTTTCAGCTAAAAGTTCCTGATTATACAGGGTGGCAAAAGATGAAGCCGTTGGGGTTTAATGCCAAAATCTTTTGGGCTGTTGGCCATCATCTTGGCATGGTCGGCGCGGGTTGAACACCTCCCCAAATTTCTGAGAAATATTTTGGGAAAAAAGGAATTTTCCTCCTACAGCCAACAAAAGGAATTTTCCTCCTACAGCCAACAGCTCATAGGGTTGGCACACTCTGGCCTATTTGGGAAGCGCCTTTGTGGCACCAAATAGGTAATTTTTGGGAAGAGATGTTGTGTCATTTTAAGTTGTACACCCCATCATCTTTAAAGTTTTACACCCCATCTTTTTACACCAGGTTTTACACTCCATCTTTTGATCATCTTAAGTTGTTCAGCCACTTTGCTCACTTTCCACCAAGGACCGTTTCATACCATACCATAAGTTTTCAATTTATTGCGTGCCACCCTGTTAATCAAAGGAGCCTTAAATGGCTTATTTTGGAAAGCAAACAATTCGGCACTCTATCCAATAAGACTAATGGAGTTGGGAAAAATAGCTCCTATTTTTTCGGGCACAAGAATAGGCCTATCTGTTATTGGATGCATCTGATTGGTTCCATGACAAAAGTAGGCCCGTGTTTCGTATCATAGACAGAAGACAGAAATATTGTCCCGGAGTGTGAGGTACGTGGCATAGTGTGAGGTACGTGTGTCTATACTGGCGGCGGAATTAACTTACTCACACATGTAAAAAATTGTGTCTGTTCAGATTTTAGCAAAAACTTCATTCTGAAGAAATTAAAGATCCTTTTTTTTATTATCGAGGTCGAAATCTGAGAGCTCCAGAAAGCTTTGTTAAAAAATCGGGCACTTTAATTTCCATACCGCCTACATAAGAGTAAAAAGAAAGAAAAAAAGTTTCGGAGGCAACAGTTAAATGAGAAAAACACATGCAGGGGTGCATTAATTCCGCAGCTTATATGCAATGTGAGCCACTCAAATATCGCAGGTACCGCTGTTTAAATGCCGTTTCTGTCGATTCAGGGTGCTTTATTTAGCGATTTCAACCATTTCAGGCTCTGGGATGTTCTAATGGGTGTCTGGATGCTTCAGGATCAATAGAAGCCGGTACTTAGCACGCTGTAACAAGCACCCAGGCGATTGCAATGCATTGCATGCAGGCGAGAAAAAGCAAGAGCTGTTTGAGGGCCGTAAACTGATGGCTCAAAAGCGTCTGCAGCGCCGGGATAATGTTCAGGGATTTGACGTATCGTACGAACAAAGAAGTATACAATTTTTTTTTCTTTGAATGGAAAGTGCCCGGAAAGCAGTGATCTTATGATTGCTCTGCGTGATAACTTAACCGCCATGCCCATCGCTTTCAGGGGGGCTTCGGCATCCATTCTATAAAGCTATACCGAGCGAAGTGGTGAACACATGGGTGTGAGAGACTTCCGAATTCGCAGGGAACCTGCAGTGGCAATGTATATATAGGAATTTATGAAACAAAAGAGGCTTCTTTGCACGTGCCTTTTGACACATTGCCTTCAGGCTTCAGATTCATTATCTGTCGGTTTTGCCTACGTTTGTTTCCAGTGGGTATCAACCAAATTTTTTTTATTTATTTATTTAAATCTCAACATTGAAGTTGAACGTCAAACAAATCGTAAAAAAAAGAAAGTCAAACAATAAAATGAACTGGGGCCTAGGCGCAAAAGCAAAATTATATGCAAGAATACGGTCTGGACTGCAACAAAATTAAACTAGATTAGGTACAGATCCACGTTGTAACACTATGGTAAGCATACAAAGAGGGGTGCCGAGGAGGGAAGTGCATTCCACTCGCGGACTGTACGGGGAAAAAACTGTGAAAGTGCTTATTAAATTTCAAAATGGGGTATTCAATAAAGTGGCCATTGTCAGTGTGGCGATGAACAATCCTTTGGGAAAAATCAGACGGAAGTGAGGTGCAAATGGTACCCTTAATTATTGACTGGAGGAACTTTAGGCGTCTGTTCGAACGTCTTTGAGAAAGCGTCTCAAGACCTTGGCGCGAAATCATTTCGGAGACTGACGAAGTCCGTCTGTAATCAGCATAAATGAATCTTATATACGGCACTCCGTTGAAGCCTCTCAAGCATGCAGATATGACGGAAAAGAAATGGGTCCCAAACCTCACATGCGTATTCCAAGATAGGTAACACAAGACTAGAGTATGCTTTAAGTTTAGCTGATGACTGGGCAGGCCTGATGTTTCGTACTAACATGCCCAGGACTTTTTTTGCTTTGGATAACACACAATTGATATGGGCATCCCAAGAGAGATCGTCTGAGAGATAGACACCCAAATATTTAAATTCAGAAACTTTGGCTATGGGCTGACCACCAATGGAATAAGAACAGCAGGTAGGGGCTGTGGTACTTTGCCTTTGGAACAGCATCCAATTACACTTCGCAGTGTTAATTACCAAACCCCAGGTACCTACTTGCCCATGATTGAAGTGCATCAAGGCTGGACTGCAACGTCGAAACCTGAGGAGGACCGTAAATGACCAAGTCATCAGCAAAGAGCCTGGATTTGCAGTTTAACACCATGGTGAGATCGTTAATGTACGTAATGAATAAAAGTGGACCCAATACACTTCCTTGTGGGACTCCACAAGTGACAGGTCGTCTGGTAGAAAACTCCCCTCCACAGAAACTCGGAAGAAACGCCCAGACAGAAAGTGCTGAACCAAAATAATCAACGGAGCAGGAAACTTAAGCAGTGAGAGTTTGTGCAAAAGTAAGTTGTGGGGAATTAAGTCGAAAGCTTTTTTAAAATCAATGAATATTGCATGCAGACTACCTTTTGATTCAAGGGTGCAACCAATTTTAAATGCGAATGCAATTAACGGTGAAACGCATGAAAATCCCTTTCTAAACCCATGCTGGGCAGGGTGCAAAATATTGTTGGACATTAAATGAGAATAGAGGTGGGAATAGAGGATCTTTTCAAAAATTTTGCTGGTCGTAGACAGAAGGGAAATCGGACGATAAAGGTCTGGATCCTCTGATGGCCCTTTTTTGGTATTGGGATAATGTTAGCCACTTTCCAATCGTCAGGGATTGCAAGGTCAAGGTAGATATTCTTTATGATCAATTCAAGAAAAAAGGAAAGTTCAAACGAAAGCGATTTTAGAAATTTTGGCAGGATGAGATCGCTGCCTGCAGCTTTCCTGGCAGATAATTTAGATAAAAGATTCTCAATGCCTGTTCGAGAAATGAAGAAAGTGTTCGGATTGGTTCCTGAAGTGGGAGCGGGACAGACAAAGCTGCGACGCAAACGGTGCAAATTTGCGTTGATAACGACATGAGAAACTGTATTCTGAAAAGTTACAAAGAACAAATAGCTGTTTGCCGTTTCACATATGGCGTCTGAAGGAAATTCGAACATGACATTGATATGATTTGAACATTTTTTATTAAATAATCACAATAAAAGTGACATAGAGCCTGAAATTTACGAAGATCAGGGCGACATCATGCAGCCAACAGACCTCCCTGTAAATAGGACCACGAAACAAAACAAAAGTTAGGTGAAACCACAAGAAAAAACACCGAAAAGTTTCAAGAACGGAGGACGAAAAATAAGAAAGCAAATGATTTGCAACTATTCGTATCTATACCCTGAAGCTATACATTTGCACACATCGCCCCTCTCATACTTCCTGATTCTTGTGAGCATGATTACGCCTCAATCCTCATGCTTTCAGATAGACTTCGAGACTAATTATTGAAGCAAGGCTTTCAAACCCTCGCCTTGTCCGTTGCCTCTAGAGGCATTGGCACAGGCCAAGCCACCTCTGATTCCGCCCGCGAACAAAAATACTTAGGTATCGCGTACCATCCGAGGGAAATTTAGCACGAAATTTCTTGATTTCTTGTGCGCAGAAGGGTGTCATCATTTCAGATGGGTATCCCCAGAGCTCCTGGAAAGTTTTCCCAGCGACGAGAGATAGGAAATTCAAATATTTCCCCCGCCCGGCGAATGCCGTAGGGAAACAGCTTCAGGTTCGGTTCTGCTGTCATGAAGGGCCACTCAACGGATATGGTGCATTCGTAATTGCAAATAATTGCGCCAGATTACCGTGGGTTTTCAAGCGATACCAAACTCACTGGGCATTTAAACCATTGAGTGGACAACAGGTGACCAAGAAAATTATCACCCAAGCCACTGAAATTTCGCAACTAAATTTTTCCGACCGATGTTCAATTTACCGCAGTAAAATTTATCTAAAGATGACCTTATTATTGTCTTTTACTTTTCCTCTTTGTGTCCTCTACACTTTTCATAAATTTTAAACTTTCCATGCTGCTCTCCAAAGAGGGAAATTTTACGTTGTTAGACGTTAACACAACGTCCGAAGAATGTGTGGTGAATGGGTGTCACGTTCTAAAGAATGGGCGTCACGTTCTTAAATAACCTGTGCGAATATTGTTTCGCGAAGTAAAAACATTAGAAAGGGACGAAAATGGGACGAATTAGAGACGAATAAGAGACAAATAAGAGACGAATTATAGAGACGAATTATAGAGACGAATTAGAGACGAATTAGAGGCGAATTAGAGACGAATTTGAGACGAATTGGAGACGAATTAGAGACGAATTAGAGACAAATTAGAGACGAATTAGAGACAAATTAGAGACGAATTAGAGACGAATGAGAGACGAATTAGAGACGAATTAGAGAGGAATCAGAGACGAATTAGAGACGAATTAGAGACGAATTAGAGACGAATTAGAGACGAATTAGAGAGGAATTGGAGACGAATTAGAGAGGAATTGGAGACGAATTAGAGACGAATTAGAGGCGAAATTGAGACGAATTAGAGACGAATTAGAGACTAGAAATGGACAACGATAAAATAAAAAATAAAGACCATGAAGCCGTACAAGGCGAAAAGTGAGCAATTGTCCAAAGTTCGTCCTCCTGTTTTGAAAAAGGGAATGCGCAGAAAACAGTGAAACCCCTTCAATATACTGAAATAGCTCTAACGTGCATCCGTCAGGTGTGGTTCTTATTCTAGCCGCCAAAGGTATCCTTAGCTAGAGTGCGCACACATCCGCATATGGTTATTTTAAATTATATCTATCCATCAGGGGAACGGAAGTTCGAGCAACATAGCAATGTACCTATATCTCAAGGAATAGAGCCAGCGCGAGTTGAACCCAACCCATGGCTGGGATGGACCGGGCCTGGCCGGGCTGGGCAGAACTGGAGGAAACGCGCAGTGTGTATAGCAAAGAGCAAAGATCACCCATTTACAAGATTGTTTTCTCCAATTTCACTAATGGTCAACAGGAAACAACACACAGCACCAGCACCAGCTGTACGAGAGTAGAGCGCTATGGTGCAGGCTGTTGCTGCTGTGGAGTTTTGCATCCACGTACTCCGCCAAGGCAGAGACATTGCAGTTTTCTACAGGGCTTTCGTTATTCACGAAGCAGCAACGTGAATTCGTTTAAGTCCGCAATCGCAGGTGTTAGCCGCACATTTTAGTTTAGCAGACGTCTATAATCGGTTTTTTGGATGTGTCCGAGTATGGACACCCATGCGGAAAAAGATCGCTGATCATCTCACCCCGAATAATTACCCAAAATCACCTCGAAACAAAGGTTCCCCAGAAATAAAACGCACGAAATTGCAAGTCAATTTGTGTGAGATAGGACTCCCTGCCCACATGTATACACCACCGGTAGACATGAAATTAACTTTTCTGAAATTGTTTTTCAGCAAACAACTGCCGCTAAAACAACTCCGAAACAATATCAGGAGAGTGCATTGCACGAAACAAAATAAAAGTTTTTATTTTCTAAATAACTGAATCTAGTTTATTGTTTTTGGTACTTAAATTTATTATTTTGGAGGTGGATTGCTCGCCTCGGAAAGAAAAAGAATGGAGCATGGTGATATGGATGGGAACACCTCAGTTTCATCGGGTTGCGCGGGACGAAGTCCAGACACAAATGCAGCCCGATTAAGAAAGATCTCCACGCAGCATTTGAGACAGCTTTGTAGTGCAAGGACAGTGGCCGACCAACCCTTTGCGAATTAGGAAGGCTGAGAGCCGCATGACAGGGGACACATGTCATTCTAACCTGCGCGGTCACTTCCGTTTTGGGCACTTTTACACCCAGCTCCACTTTAAAGTTACGGGAAAAATTGCTTAGAACACAGGATAAGGTTAGGCAAAGCTAGGTTGGATTAGGATAGGTCAGATTAGGTATGTAAGGTCGGTTTGGTTGGGTTAGATTGGCGCTCTCTGCCACGCGCAAAATCGGGCCCAAATCAGCATGCAGATTCGAAATGCGCATCCGGGCACAGCCCGCAGCGGAGAGTTCCCCTGCGCAGAGGACAAAGAAATTTTGAAATTTTGTTTGAAATTGTGGCCCGCTATTGAAAAATTCGCAGCAAAAAGAGGTCGCATCTTCCTTCCCCCTGTGTCCGCCAGGTCTTTGAAGTGAATGGAATTGTCACGTTGCTAGAAGGTTGCATGGCCATGAACATGTCACCGCAAATGGAAACAACTTTCTGATAGTCTTGCTGGAGGACATTTTTCAGAGAGAAAACGTCAAACTTATCCGAAACTCGTTGATGAGATTGGGAACGAGGTACGAATATTTCCACAATGTCTTATCGAGAAAATGTCATGGTCGCATTTCGTGTGAGTTCTTTTTGAGCAGCAAGGAATTGTTTCTAAAATTTTATGAACTAAAAGCCTATTTTAGGGGTTTTCCACCAACTAACAGATAAAATACACAATTGTGTACCTACTCCTGGTAGGCCTACCCAATGTTCCGTAATTCTTGTGGTTTTTTGCTGTTGTTTTTTGCCACTTTTGGTGATGAATTGCTACCGAATTGTTTTCTTTTAATTTGTTATTATTTTTACTAGGTTATTCATTTATTTTTTTCCTTTGCCAAGACGTTGCTCTATGATGTCAAATTTTCGCCCTTCTGTCCCTTTTTACAGTCACTTTTCTTTGCCAAGACGTTGCTCTATGATGTCAAATTTTCGCCCTTCTGTCCCTTTTCACAGTCACTTTTCTTTGCCAAGACGTTGCTCTATGATGTCAAATTTTCGCCCTTCTGCGTCCCTTTTTACAGTCACTTTTCTTTGCCAAGACGTTGCTCTATGATGTCAAATTTTCGCCCTTCTGTCCCTTTTCACAGTCACTTTTTTTTGCCAAGACGTTGCTCTATGATGTCAAATTTTCGCCCTTCTGTCCCTTTTCACAGTCACTTTTCTTTGCCAAGACGTTGCTCTATGATGTCAAATTTTCGCCCTTCTGTCCCTTTTTACAGTCACTTTTCTTTGCCAAGACGTTGCTCTATGATGTCAAATTTTCGCCCTTCTGTCCCTTTTCACAGTCACTTTTTTTTGCCAAGACGTTGCTCTATGATGTCAAATTTTCGCCCTTCTGTCCCTTTTCACAGTCACTTTTTTGTTGTTTTTTTCTCTCCACCAAACACTGTATTTGTGAAGCTAATAAAGATTGTTTGATTGATAAAATCTCGTCAACATTTTTCTTTCTGACGATGGAGTGTGAATTTCGAGATTTGAAGGTAATAGGTACATTTTCTTGTTGCGGACAAATTGGTCTCATACGAATTCCTTTCCGTGATGTCTTCAGTTTTTTCACAATCTGCATCCATGATGTGGAAGGGTTTTAAGAGTGGAACGAGTTGGTTCTCGTCTAAAACGGTTTATTTAAAAGGGTTTCAGAGCGGATGGCAGTTGACACGACAGTGCTTAAATTGTAAAATAAAAACGGCCGGCTCCCAACATTGGAAAAGGGCAGGAGAAATTTGAAAAGGGCTTTTGGGCCCTTCGGTTGTCGGACATTCTCCCCCGAAAAATTAAATAATACAATCCTTCATTCTATTCTTCTCTTGCTCTTCTGGTTTTTAACAGTTCAAATTCCCGAAAGGTGGCGAAATGCACATATAGGAGCAAGGGCTGCCACCTCTAAAAAGAAAAAGAGCAGCCGGCTCTGGGAGCCGGGGCGCCGGCTCCGAGAGCCCGAGGGAGCCCGCTCAATTTAAGCCCTGTGACACGACTTGAAAGGTCACTGAAAGCACAACCCACGGGTGACTGCAGCTCAAGTGTAAACTACGAATTGAGCAGCGAGATGGAATGCTGCGAAATAGTTGGTGACAGCAAAGGCAGCTTTGCCGTCGGAAGCAGCTCTCGAAGGGCCTTGTACTCTGCGATTCAGTGCGGCTTAAAAATTAAATGGCAGGCCGAAATTTTTAAAACCCTGAATTTTTGAAAAATTGAACTCAGAGGCTCACCTCGAAAGTTTCGCGCTTGCTTTTCCCGCACGCGATAGAAACTGGAAGATAACACTCGTCATGAGGCGCTGCGGAGAAAAACAAAGCTCCAGATTTTTTCTCTTTTTGCATCGCACTCCAGATGACAGTCCATATTTTACAGCTTGCTAATTTTTCCTCCAAAACTGATAAAGTTCTCTCTGAACATTGAAAAATGGTATTTGTCTTTTATCTTTCATCCCACGTGAATGGGATGGTTGGTCTGTTTGGCGACAAAGACGCTTAAGTTGATGGATTTGTTGGGAAAATCACAGCGGCGTAAAAGGGAAACACAATGGCAATCGTGAAAGGGCCTCAGACACGGTCGGCGTTCCACAAGAGAACGACGACGTTCTAATTATCTCGACGAGAAAAATTCCAAATTCCTCAGCTTCCATCAGAAGGAAAAGATAAAAGGCATAAAAAGTTTGTTGGCTGAATTGCTTCGCTCGCAAAAAGCTCCGTGCTGTCCTGGCAATTGTCGCAGCGAGGCACGGACACGGGCACCCTTTCGTAAAAATCTCTTCCGAAAAAAGTTTTTAAAGTGCACGAAGGCCTATTTATTATTTTTACCCCAAAAACAACCGTAGCCATAGGGCTGTCGGCTTTAAATTAGTCAGGCTAAAGGGGTAGGTTCTTGGGGCATTAGAGCCAGGGGACTGCTGGGGGCGAAACAAAGCCGGGGAGGGTGTTTGGTGTGGCCATCTTCCCTAAATTTAATTTCTCGTCGTGTTGCATGGCTTTCGGTAAAGTTGAAAATTTCGGCTCGAGGCCCCTTTTATGGTTACATTTTTTGTTTTGATTCGATTCCTTCTTTCCTGGACTTCTCGCATACACTGCGTCTAAAACTCTTCGCTTTGAAATGGTAAATACGGCCATATCGTGCGGCTTTCGAACCCTTCGAGACAAATTGACACCATCGTTTCACCGTGTCTTTCAGACGTGTCGCTCTGGGAAGATTTTTTGAAGCTTTTCAAAAGCACGGGACAATGGATTTCCTTATCTCGCCAAGATTATTCGCTGCAAAACGTAACAATTATCTTTTTGCAGAGATCTCTATTTCCCAGCCATGCTTGGAAACTCATACAAGATGCGGGGATCCCATGCAGGGGGTGCACACTTCATTTTTAGCAGACAACAAAGCAAGATCTTGATCTTTTCTGAGCAAGGTCATGGATTACGAAAATTTCTTGAAGTTACGGATAGGTACGTTGTTTATGTAAGGGCAGAATTTACCTTTGCTGTAGAAAGATGAGGCTTCCCGTTAAGATATCTCGGCGCCACACCGTGATTTACCTGCACGTTGTCTCGGAGCGTTCGGCCAGTGTGATGCAGTAGGGCCTACAGAGGAAATTTGGACAACCCAAGTGGGATCGTTTTGAAGCAAAGGCAACAGAAATGCATTCTCCTACACTAACCTGGAGATGCTTATCCCTGAATAAGAGCGCATAACGAGGTCCGCTTGTATAGCGACGGCGGAATTAATGTACTCATACATGCAAAAAATTGTAACAGTTCAGATTTTGGTAAAACTTCTTTGTTGCAAAAATTAAAGATCCTCTTTTGAAACCGAGGTCAAAATCTGACACCTCTACTTGTCATTCCACTTGAAGATGTTAGCTAAGAATGCTCCCAAGTGTGCTCAGAGTGAATTCAGAATTCTTTCAACAATGAAAACTCTGTCGAAAACTTCATTCTCTGCATAGAAATTAAAGTTTTTCTGTGTATTTAAATGGAAGAGTGTGAAGCATTCTCAGCTCATATCTTCAAATGGAATGAGCTGTAGAACGCTTTGTTGAAATCTGGGGCTTTAATTTCTACGGCCTGCATAAGAACAAAAAGAAAGAAAAAAAGTTTCGGAGGCAACAGTTAAATGGGAAAAACACATGTGTGCGTACATTAATTCCGCCGTCACTATACATCAGCCAAACAGAAAGCGCCATCAGCCTTCAAAAGTGTAGGCAATCATTTGTGCAGCCAAGGGGTCCTATAATGCTCCCAAGAGTGACACCTGAAGTCACCGGGATAGATGTTGACATGAGTTGGCCTATCATTAGGCATTGCACCATCCATGAGGTGTTACCGAACTATGACAAGCAGATCTGGTTGCAGATCTGCCAGTTTGTGGATAATGAATTTGTTATCAACTTTAATCTATGCCAACCACCGCATGAATCTTTGTAACTTGGGATGCCGAATTCAACACTGAGTAGAGCACAAAAGTCGTAAGCTGGTCACACATGGACAGTCAGACCTGCTGCTGACCCTGTGATGAGCGGGAGAAAACACTTTTCGCCGTGGTTCCCTGAATGCTTTTGGCATTTTTTGTAAAGAAAGATATTCTGCAGGGCAACATTCGCTTTCTGCAAAATTATTCCTCAAAGAACGGACCACCGGATCTTTCTAACAGTGTATCGGTCTATATCTGCTGTCCCCCATTTTCTTTATTTGCCGATATACCTTTCCACTTTCGGGTCCGCAGACCTTGGCGGAAGTCCTTTTGTCCAAATTATGAACTTTATGTCATTTTCTGATTCAATTTCTATCCATTTCTATTCCTCTCCAGTCGTCCTTTTGTTCTCGTCTCGTTGTTTTTCGTTTCATTCTTTCAATTCTATTCTGTTCTGTGAACTTGTTTTGAATTAACAACTTTAAAAAACCTGCTGGAAATTTCAATTTTTTTGTTTCGACCCGATTATTTCATTTTGAGTTGAAAATTAAAAATGCACTGCAGTGCGCAAGTGGCGTGCGTACCGGGTAGTCCAGAAAACTGAAGGTATTTTCCCATCATTTGTTCCCGACTCGGTCAATTCCTGGATTCGAAAAAACCAAATTTGCTGCAACCGGTGTCCTTGCAGACAACGAGAAAGGAACACAGCAAATTCAAGAATTCTCTTTTCGCTGTGTGAGCCGTGTGAGCGTATCTCTTCAGAAAATGTGGTTATCTGAAAATCGGAATTGAACGAATCGGAAACAAATGAAACATCCTCTTTTTTCTGGACCACTCTCTGCTCGTAGCGGTTGAAAGTTCTGCGAGGCAATGAGTCGCCAAGTTTTTTTTTCAATGAGTCGCCAAGCAGGTTTTTTTTCGATGTGCTAAATCTGGAGTGAAAATTTCGGCCATACCCACTTCCCGTTGTCAGCAACACTCGAAGCTTCAGACTCACAAAGGGATAGATTTTTGGTGCGAAAGTTTAAATTTTTGCATCAGTGGCATCGAATTACTGTTCACATAATTACGACTTCACATTTCAGGAACAAAAAATTCCATGCTGCAGAAATTAAACGTCCTCTTCATAACTTAGGTCAAAACCCGACATCTCTGAAAAGCTTTGTTGCAATCTGGCGCTTTAATTTCTACCGCCTGCATTGAAGTAAAAAGAAAGAAATAAAAACGTTTTGGAGGCAACAGTTGAAATGGGGATAACACATTTGAACATTTCCGTCACTGCAAAATAACGCTGGCCGTTTTTTTTCATGTTGCTAAAGATATGCATCCATTTTTTTGAATTTTCTACATCGAGTCGACGCTCGCGGAGTCTATGGTAATTATTGAGTTGACGCTCAGTGTCAGTATGGTGATGCGTATAAAGATATTTATTTTATTTATTTATTAAACAAAATACTGCCACAAGTGGTAAATGGTGGCAGACCGACGAAAATAATTCTGAGTCAAATTACTAAAAAAAAAAAAAAGAACGAAGAACAAGCATTCACGAGAAAAGGCACGAATCATAAACGACAATGTGCGACGCCCAGGGATTTCAGAGCTACGGAGACAAATGGAGATATGGGTGTAAGACGGTTCTAATCCCTGATTGTTTTGGGAAAAAATGAATTCAGTAAGATATTTGTTTTACAATTTGGAAAAGTTAGGGAAAGACCATATTGTCATTACGTTGGATAGGCTTGATGGAATAGCCAGATGGCATAGAAAAATTCATTTTGTTGGTGAGTACGTGTATGTCAGAAAAGAGCTTAAGACGGTGCTCCCTACGTCTTGACGCGAGGGAGTCCAATCCAAGGCATTTCAACAAACTGGTAACACTAGTTGTACGAGAAAAAGACCCAGTTATCACGCGTGCTGCTCTCCGCTGAATTGTTTCAAGTTTGGCAGTGTCCAGTTTGGAGTCGGGATCCCACACAGCGCAGGCGTACTCAAGCACAGGTAACACAATTGTCTTGAATGCTTTTAGTTTTGCTTCTTGGGAGGAAAATTTCATGTTTCGATTGATATAGGCAAGAGTTTTTCTGGCCTTGTCACACGTAAAAGAAATGTGACTTCTCCACGCCAAATTGTGGCTAAGGATAACACCAAGATACTTAAAGCTCTCCACGCTTTCGAGGGACTGATCGTTTATTTTGTAGTCTGTTTGCCCAGGGTTCAGGGCTCTGGTTGCTCTGGCAAAAAACATGGTCTTCGTTTTCGTAATGTTGATCTGCATACCCCAGGCGTCGCACCACGCTGAGACGCGGTCGAGATCTGACTGCAAATGCCGAGAATCCTGGGGGCAACTTACAGGCAGATAAATGACAATATCATCGGCAAAGAGCCGAATTTGTGATGAAAGGTCAAATGAAATGTCATTGATATATATCAAAAAGAGCAGTGGACCCAGAACGCTACCTTGAGGGACGCCAGAAGGAACGTGGGATTGAGATGAAAACTCATTCTCAACGGAAACAACTTGTGTTCGGTTTTGCAAAAAACTGACTAACAGCCTAAGAATAAAAACGGGAAATCCTAAGTTTTTCATTTTTTCCAGCAACTTGTCATGGGGGACAGAATCGAAAGCCTTCCTGAAGTCGATGAAGATGGCGTGGGTTGGAAGCCCACGATCCATATTTCTAGCAATATCATCGACCAATAGGAGGACTTGTTTGTCCTCCATTGGATATGCATCTGATTGGATATGCATTGGATATGCATTTGTCCAATGGATATGCATCCATTGTTTGAATTTTCTACATGGAGTCGACGCTTGCGGAGTCCATGGTAATTATTGAGTTGACGCTCAGTGTCAGTATGGTAATGCACAAAAATATATGCATCCATTGTTTGAATTTTCTACATGGAGTCGACGCTCGCGGAGTCCATGGTAATAATTGAGTTGACGCTCAGTGTCAGTATGGTAATGGGGAATTTTAAGCGTCTCTATTGCGAACGGAGCATCAAATAAAGAAAAGAAAAGGAAACGAGATCAAAAAGGAATTTGACTCGTTTCATTGGTATTTAAAGGCATAAGGTGTGCTGGAGGTACCTACATTATTATTCCAAGTCGCGCCGCAGCATGAGATTTGTCCGGAAAATTGTCGTTTGCCTTTCTCGCCTCTACATCTACTTATCTGCACGCATATCTTTGCCAGCAACTTTACTCAGCATACACAGCTTCATCTGGAACCCTGGGATTCTTATCTGTTATTGCCTTAACCGCGACATTAGAGTAGGAGGTCCATGAATCTCGCATTTAGAATGCAGAGTGACACGAGCTGAGCATGCTGCATCCAAGGCAGAGGAACCACATGCCTTTTGCGGACCCGCACCACCACCACCACCAGCTGAGAAAGAAAACCTGGGAATCCTCCCCGATGATAACGTCTGTAACGCCGGCAAATTGTCTCATTTTCCCCGGCATGCACTTTACCTACAAAACAGGCAGCACGAATAATATGATTTTGCAAATTTATGGACTGTTCGCAGGCGGGAAAATTTGATACCAAAATGTTTTCACAAGAGTGCATATTGTTTTTTTTTATTATTATTGCAACAGACAGCGCAAACAACAGATTGGCACTGCGAAACAAGCACATGTCAAGAAGGACCAATCGACAAGACAATAAAAAAAAGACAGATGAGAATGCAATCGCAAGCAGTGACACACTAGTGGATATAACAATAAATGAAATGTCAATGAATATGTTCGCAGACAAGAGGTATTATGCAGCAGTCATGTGTCGTCTCCTACCTATAAACTTGGAGCAGCAACAAAAAACTCTGAGCTCGGGACACGTGTGAGGGTCCCAGAGATCAGTGAAGAGTCGGAGGGAAGGCCATTCCACTCCCTGATGGTCCTCGGGAAAAAAGAATGAAAAAGGGTATTGCCTTTGCACATAGGTAAGTTGAAGCTGAGCCCATTGTCACACCGACGTTGTTTTTGCTTCAGCTGATATTTTCCAGGCATAAAATATTCAACATTTCCAACAAGAATGTCCCGGAATAAGTTGAGACAGTGCGCTCGACGACGGCTCTCCAGGGAAAGTAGGTTGAGATTATTCAAAATTGCGGTGACACTTTGAAACCTATCATGAATTCCAGAAATGACTCTAGCTGCTCGACGCTGAACTTTCTCAAGTTCATCAATTTCCGACCTTTTATGAGGGCTCCACACACCGCAGGCATACTCCAGTATTGGCAACACTAAAGAGACATAAGCGTGCTTTTTTTGAGAAGTGGAGGCCTGCTTCAAATTTCTCATAATATAGCCCATCCTCGAAGAAGCCTTACTGACAGCACTAGAAATGTGAGCACCCCAAGTTTTGTCGTAGCATTTTCTCATGTAGCATCCAAGGCAAAGTATTTTTACCAAAGCATTTTAATGCATCTCACGCGGGACACCAATGGATACCAATCTGGTCATTCCGGAGCATTCCGTGCCTCGATCCGAGTGGAGATGTCTAACAGAAAATGCTGGGCTGATTCAGTTCATCATCATCATCATCGTGGAGTCATATGGACTGATAGCCATTCGGCTGGTGGTCCGACCATTTACCTTGTTGCACACACCTTGGGCTCGCAAGGAGAACTATGCCCCATAATCGTAGCCCATTTCTGCTCTGCATTCAACTGAAACGACTCGGACCAGTTTTGATTGATTAAATGTTTTATTGTAGGAGTTTCCTCCTCTCAATAAATTGGCAAACAAGATCATCAGTGATATATACAAACCAAACAGAATACAAAAAAAGCAACTGCGGAGAAGTGACGTAAAATTATAAACCGCCGCTTAAACG
>JASGXE010003822.1:0-26567 GCA_030068105.1 Sinentomon sp. SZTP_YWyxl
CAAAATGCTTTTCATACTAGCCTTGCTTGTAAAACCAAAACCACAATTTGCAATTTTTTTCCATGTAAAAAGTATAAAAAGTATAAGATGGGGAAACTCTTTTATTTCAATGCATTTTAATTGTATAAATTTGCTCGCAATATTTTCGAGGTAATTTCGAGAACTTTTTTCATGCCCTGTGGCAATATGAGACATTTTTCACAATCCAAGGCTGCACAATCTTTTGTGTGAACATTCTATGGTCTTTTAGTTCCTCAAAATCCATCTCTAACAGGAACAAAAAATGCATTTTGAGTTGTGGAATAGAAAAATTCCAAATACATTGTCGTTTGATGCTTATTTGTTTCATGTTTGATGCTTATTGATTGCGTTTGTCGCCACAAATTCTGAAAGTATTTTTGTGGGTTAGTTGATGTGAAATTTACACCTGTGTTTTTGAGTTCCTTGTTTCACGTTGTGTTCTGCTGACATCAATGTTGTGCCTCATTTAAAACGCGATTTTCTCATCGTTACCACCAAATCACCGCAATGGTCTTTTTCAGTTGTGTTGCATACCGAGTTTGAAACCTGCACAAAGTGGACGTTTCTGGAACATGCACGAAAACGAACTTATTTCAAACTTACACAAAATGGATTTTTCCCGTTTCAAGTTTCATTTGCAAGGCTCCACACATTTTAAAGGCAAGTCTAGCACCATATGGCCCTTTACATAAATCTCCCAGCATTTTCAGGACACTTCACCAAGGACGTTTTGTCCCTGTCGGAAGAAAAATCTATCTGCCATAATTTTTTGTTCTTTTTGGATTTCCAAATAGGAATATTCCAATAACGTGCAAGTTCCATGGCCAAACCCCATGACTTATAAGAGCACCAGGTAAAGAAGTATCAAGAGGCAAGGTTTCCAAGCAATTTTGAATTTCCATGTTTTTCCATTTCATTCCAAGGGTTTTTTCATGGCTTTCCAAGTACAGAAAGCAGAGCACGACCACGAGCAAGTGGCCGTTGGGAACAAAACAGCCCGGGTCTGCGGTGGCACAGCACCCCCGGAACAAGGGACTGAGTTCAGACAGGTTTGGGAGATGAGATCCATCAAAGACCAATGCCACCTGACAAAGAACAGGTTTTCTGGATGACAGAGGATGACAATTTTTCATTGTTTTAAAAATTGTCAAATTTAAGATTTTTGAACGGTTCAAGGGTCAGAAATCAGTTTTTCCCAGGCTTCAGAGGTTTGCCTGAGAACCCTGAAGACTCAGAGCATAACGTTGCTTTTTTCTTTTTCATAACTCAACTTCTAGGCTGTTGAGTTAGTTGCAGTTTAGCAGATGGGTGGGTCGCCACATACAAAAAAGGTTGCAGTTCGGAATACCTGCCGACATCTGAAAAAAGCTGCACTGGACGAGTTTTCACATACGCTCAAGAGCCAAATAGGATAGGAAGATGAGGACGATGTAGGTAGGGAGGATAGGTATATTGGGATAGGTTAGGTTGGGTAGGTCAGGGTTTAGCTAGCCTTAAGTATATCAGAAAGCAATGGTGATAACTCGTTCAGTTCAATGTCGGCAGGTATTCCGAACTGTTCCAAAAAAAGGTTGTTTTAAAATGAAAGCCTTGGTGTTTTTACTTCTTTTCCTTGATGTGACATATTTCTGAGACTTCAATGTAGATGCATTTTGGCCCTCTGGTAAGCGATAGCTAGCTACCTGACTAAGTTGGTTGGGGATGAATTCGGACCACACCTAAATCGTGAAGAAAACCTAAAAGCTTTGAAAGGCACCTACCTGCCTGTCACCTGTGTTTTTGAAGTGTTGAACATTCATTTCGGGAGCATTCATTTCGTATAAGCGTTTTGCGCCCACACAAAATAATGTTGCTTCAGCTTGGTCAACAATGATGCCTGTAGCAGATCCGCAATCGGACAAATTAATGAAAGCAAATATAAGACACTGCAGAAGAACCACCATAATTGTTGCTTGCTACCCTGCGATGATAGCAGTTCAATAGAGAAATCAATCAAGTTTTACGTAAACCATCTGGACATGGAATTTGGAACAGCCCTGCATGGGAAACCAGGCCCAGGACCTGGTGCGAGCAAGCAACGGTAGGTAGGTACCAGAATAAATAGAAGAAGTAGCCTTACTTTGAGCACTTTGTCAGCTTCGAGAGCTTTCCCGATCCACTTGTACTTCTTCTTGTCGGAGAGACCTTTCCACGAGCTCCTTATCTTCTCCATGGCTTCACTTTTAGCTTTGCTATCTGCTGCCAATTCAGGATCCAACTTCTGAAGCTCATGTTTGGAATAGAACTAGAATGAGTAATCAAAGAAAAATGCAAGTGGTCACTGCAACTGCAACAAAATACAAAGCCACATCTTGGAATGGATGAAAATCTCCATTGCATCCAAGAAGATTGGAAAGATATCAACCTTTTGCATCTGTCAAGATGGCACCCACCCACCTTTGAAAATAATTGTTCTTGTCCTGGACTGCGAATGGGAGTACAGTGTGATATTCCCTCGGGAGCGTTCATTTCCTTGATGACCTAGGTACCTACTTCCTATGGCCTGTGATGGGCCTAATTCAGGATCATACTTTGGATCCCTGGCAACATGTCCAGGGTTAGGAGTGCCCAGAGTTGGAGAAATTTAGATGTTCACTGTGGGCCATACATTGTAATTTTTATATAAAAATTGCATCAAAGGATATTTTCCCAGGAAGAGGGATGGTCGCCTCACCTCCCCCTTCCTTAATGATTGCGATGGATATATTGCTGGCCCTTTGGTTTAAAAAACATGAACAATTAAGATTAAAGGCCATTGCCGCAGCTTCAATAAAGTACAAAACGTGTTGGCATAAAACACAAACTCATCATGTCTGTTGAAGGGAGTTTTCTGTTATCGACACAGCAGCAGCAAGCTTGGAGCAAGAACACTTTTCGGGATTTCTTTTTTTCCTTCTTTTTTTTCATTTTTGAGTTAGACCACTGAAAATTGAGTTAGATAGGTAGACAACGTACATTTTGGCAATTGAATGCCTGCATGAGATATTCCTCTTTGCTTAAATGATTCCATGTTTGTTGGCGATTTTCGAGGAAGAGATAGGTTTACAACAAACAGTCCAGCATTATCTATGTTGCACATTTCTTGCATCTTTTGATGATTTTGTACATCAGTAAAAAGTTCCCCGAAGGGAGTGACACAGAGCCAGAATTTGGACATCAGCAACGGCTATCATGCATGGAGCTAGGTATTTTATACCGTGCTCGGAAATCTAGAAAAAACTTACTTAAGTTAAGCACAGAAAAGTCATCAATGTGTGGTCAACAGAAAGAAAGCTGCATAAATATTCATCCATAAAAATGGCAAAAAAGTGTCAACAAACCTGAAATGGCGTTGGTGCAGCTGGCCCCTTCTTCGGATAATTTTTCCTTTGCAGTTCAATCACGTCAAGTTGTTTCGCTTCAGGATGTTGCCGGCTGGTGATAAAAAAATAAAAAAATATATATGTTTCTGGTACCAGGTGCTTGATGTAAGAAAACCACTCGATTTGGTTCAGCGATAGCAAGAACTTTCAATTGATAAGCCTGCACTGAGATGATCTGCACCGATTCACCAAGTCAAAGTTCAGAGCAAAGGACATGGGAAAAATTGCGACCACTGGCTCCTCGTTGTTTTCCCATATCTAAAGTTTCTCCTGGCCGAGAGACCAGATTATACTTCAAAAGGGGGTTGCACCAAAATAAAGCTTCCGTGTCATTCGTAACCGATTTTATCCAAATTCGGTACCTACACAAATAGGACGCCTCCATGCAAAATTTCAAATTTTGGCTGGCGCTACGATCAGTTTTACAAACACTGACAGTAATTACCTGACTGAACAGCAGCTTTTTTCGGATCAACAGAGTAAATTCGGAGACCTGTCAATCCGAAAATGATCTCAATTCAGGTAATTACTGACAGTGCAAAATTTCAATTTGCTTGGTAAAACAGTTTACGAATTGTGGTGACATTGTGACAGCAAAGTTGAAATATATCTGGCACCCCGATTTCTGGTAATCTGGTCAAGGTTTTTTAAAACCACCCCACACCGAAACAAAACAAAATTTAATCATCCTTTTTGGCTGGCTGCAAAAACCAAAGCCTGCTTTCATAGACCAAGCCAAAATTCGTGAAAATAGAAGCATTCGGTATGCCTAAAATTGCAGCTTTTGCAGTTTGCACAAGACATAAGAAAATATAACTCAAAAATTGTGATGGCGAATGAGAAAATCATCAATCCTGGTTCTTTCTCCCGACATCGGCCAAAAGAGCAGCATTTTTTGGAAAGATGCCTGTTTTGCCATTCTATCTTGCTGATAAAATGTTAGAGAAAGTTAAAAAAAGGTCAAAAAATAAAAGCAGCAAAAACATGCCTCGAATTTTGTGTGTTTCGAAGAACAAAAATACAGGCACATGTCATGCGGACAAACTCTCGCAGAGGAATTGTGATCGCTCGACGACAAAAAAGTCGCAAAGGCAATAAAAATGAATCATTGGAATCAGCAAACTCAAAAATGCACAAATCGATTGAAAAATGCAAAGCCCAAATAAACGATGTCATTTAAATTCGTATAAATTTTGTCTGGTTCCACGTTCCACATCAGCACAAATGCGTATGAATAGTTAGGTAGGTACCTTATTAGAGGCCATTGTCGGATTGAAGGCAAAGTTCAGTGACGGCATTTCGACCCCTGGGCTGAATAAATGTTTTTGGCCCAGTAACAATAGTCAATAACCCAATAAAATGCAGTAAAGAAAATGAACTTACTAAAATGCTTCCATCTCCTTCTCATACCGATCCTGCTCAGCTTGACATTGTGCCTTCAGTGCTTCTTTTCTTGCGTCACTGAGAGAACGATATTTTTCACCAACCAGCTTTGCCACTTCAGCCTAAAAACCAAAGCACACAATTTAGTGAAGGTGTAGTCCCATGCGCTGAGACCCCAATTCTTTAAGACCCGTGAAAGTACAAAATATAGGCATCATATTTGAAAAAGAAAAATTGCATGCAAGCGCCATTCCAACCATGTTACAATGGAAAAAATCGCGCAATCTTTGAAAATGTGAGGCAGGAACCCGGAATTTTGACACATCTTAACTTGACACTTTTGAACCTCAAATTTTTTCAGAATGTTGGCAGCGAAAAGTCCGGGATTGTTATACAGGTCTAAAATCGCACACTGTTCAGCTTTCTGATGTGAAAAGCTCAATCAAAATCCATCATCTGGTTAAAGAGAAAATCAACATTTTTGGGCTGGCCACCGAGATCCGCCGTTCACTCACCTTGTTTCCTCTTTTCTTCCACCTTCTATTTCAAAAATGAATGACGTCACATGGTTTCTACTGCGACGGTTTTATCTACTGGAGGCACTGATCTGTCCCCCTCACACTTCATCAGTTGCCAACTGATGTAAGTGTGAGGGGGACAGACAAGAACACAGCTGTAATTTCTGGAAAATTTGATCAACCAACCACTTACTTAGGGATCAACATAGGCACCTCAAAACATATGAAAAAGGTTTTTCCAGCGCAAGCTCTTAGCAGAGAATTCTCCGGAAAACTGGTGGGTGACCGACCGGTGTTGGATACAACACTTCCTTATCGCGGGAACCCATGAATCGTCGATGATGTGATCAAATTTTATGGTGACGTTATTTGCTTTCAAACATACACGTAAAAGGAGCCTGACAACTGGCAAAAACCTCCATCATTGCATTGCAATCCAATCACCTTGAAGAAAAACATGACCTCAACCGTAATCTACTTTTCTTTACCGGTCAAATGCGATCGACGTGTCTCGTACCGATTCGTGATTTCACTGTGACTAACGACCTACGTGTAGTGCACGACCACGGCCGTCGTGGATGAGCGACATGTCACGAATGCAAAAAATAAATTTATTTTCGGTGTGATTTGTACCCATTTCTTATCCTTTTCGCAAGACGCAAAGAAAATTCGAATGGAACCCAATGTTATGAAACCCAGAACTTGACAAGTTAATTATGAGAATATTGGTAGGTATAGTTGCCTTTTTTATAAAATTGTGCAAATTTTGAAATTAAAAAAATGCACCATCACGTTGGCATACTTTAGTTTTCCATGTGATGCCAAGCAATTTGTTGGTCATAAGAAAATATTGCAACAATTACTAACAATGTTTAGGTTTGGATTTTTCTTGGACATCTTGTCTCTAATGGAGAGAAAGTAGAACATGAACTGGGTCTGTGGCTTTTTCGGTCTGTCGGCATGACACTGGAAAGAAACAATGGAAATGGGAATGAATGTGAGAAACATGAAAGCTAATTTCCATCTCAAAATCAACAAGATGTCAGCAGAATAAAAATGACATCAAAACCGGTTCTTGACAATACAAGTGGATCAGTGGCCAAAACGTGATACCAGCCAAACAGTTGTCAAGCTGTGACGACATCATCAAAACAGTTGCTGAATATTCTGGTTCCATTAACCCTTGCAGCTTTGACCAACAAAGAAGTCTGCAAGCACACATGTCAGCAGGACCCACCAAATCTAACCAAAGTTGTACATGGCGTTTAGCAAAGTTGTTACAATTGGGTGGGTCGTTCATTCAAGATTGTTAGTTGTTCAGAATGACACCATTAAACAGAACTTTGGATAACCCAATATTGCATTGTATTCCCCTGCTTTGTTCTTTTTTACTTCAATGTACCTATTTCAAAATGTCTGCTGAATTTCCAATTTATACCAGGTTGTGCCCAAGCAAATTGTAACTGTGTGAGCCTGGAAGCAACCTGGGCCCAGAGAAAAAAATGCTGGTGGTCTACAACTGAAAAATTAAAAACAAGGGAACGCCTAGTTCTGTTTCTGATCAACCGCGCCAATGTTGAGAGTCCAGTCCAGTTCAGAGCGCCAACATTGACGCTCATATGGATGCACTGCACAAGCCAGATGCATTGTTTATGCAGTGGCACCAAGACCTGAGCACCACCATTGGTGACCTGCTACTCCAGACACAAAGACCAGACATTCAACGTAGGCACTGGTTTAGTACGAGTAGAGAGCCCTATGTGGCACTCTGGTCTTTGAGGCCAATCCACATGCTTGTGCCTGGTTTCTATGAAGTGGAAAGCAGAGCGCCACATGTGGCATCCTGGACTTCGTGACAAAGCAGCTGCTTTTTTACTTGGACTTAAAAAAGTTAACTTTAGGGAAATGCTATTAGCACCATCAAAAAGTTTGGGGAAGGTCAATCTCGATCAATTAGATAGAAATACTGCAGCGGTACCCAATTAGACTGAAGGTGAGAGAGATCTCAAGCCCACTTATTGTAATTGGGATAGTGGTACCTACCCAATTGGATTGAAGGTAAGAGTGATCTCAAGCCCAATTGCATTGAAGAGAAATCTAAAGTTGAACAACCCTCCCAAGTTTCCATTCTGCCATCTAGTTCCCTATAATAGATACGGAGGCCCTACCGGTACCAACAACAAAATACGAGGGAAGGTCAAGCTCCAATTGCACTTGCTAAGAAAATGAAATGCTACACGCTTGATTTTTGCTGCAGTGATTTTTGCTGCAGTGATATCATTGTACTCTCCTTGCAAAATTACACCTTTCTGACATTGGTGGAAGGGCTACAGGAGTCCTTCATGTAATGCTTCCTGTTCCTCTCCAGAAAAGCAATTTGCGCTGCTTTTTTCAGCCCCTGAATCACTTGAAAACTTCCTTCCCTGGAGTTGCCACTTCAGGGAAGGAAAAGGGGTATCATTCCAAAGGTCCCAATTGAAGCAATTGGTAGGATGCTGCAGAATTACAAAAATTGCAGTCACTCGCAGCCTGAAGAGACTCTTGGCTGGTGCTTCCCTGGGCATTGTTTTTCAGGATTGGCATTTTTTCTGACCGTGGAACTGCCACGGAAAATTACCACAGAAAAAGCACCCATTTTAGAAATGCAAAGTGCTTTGGAGGGTAAGGCTAAAACACAACAAGCAACAAGTTTGAATGAAATCACAAAACATTAACTAGGCAAGTGCAAGCAGAACTTGACCAGCCCTCGTAGATCGATACCGGCGCCATCGTGTTTATGCCTCAGCCAGACAGCTCTAATGAATGCTACAAACCTCAAGAGCTGCGCGGTACTTTATTTTCTCGATGTCATGAATTCCGTCCGTGACAACCTCCTTGAGATTCCTGTGATTTCGGATGTGCTTTTGTATTGCAAGCCACGCTTGCAAACAATCCTTCTCGGTGTAGTTCGAGAATTTTATCTGAAAAAAAAAAAAAAGAAAATGTCAGTGATGGTATTTTAATACTCCAACTGCGCTGTTTCAACTGATTTTGTTGAAATTTGGAGGGTATAAGAATTAGCCTCCTGAAAGACATGTCCACCTATGCAAAATTTTGACACTACCTGTCTACTGAACCAGTAAATAGTATTTTGAAGCGTGAGTTTAAATGGAAGCCTGTAAAAAGCAGTTTTTAGACCAAAAACATTACTGACAGAGCCCAAATTTTAAAATGTTCCCTCCAAGGTAATGTCATTAGCGACTCACGATAAAAAACCTACCGTTTCGCATCATGTTGCTCCCTCATGAGATTAGGTGAAAAAAAAATAAGAATTCTGGCTCGTGTTGGTCAATTCACCACACTTTTTTACAGACGTATAGAAATTTTCACTTTTCCAGCCCTCAAAATAACAGAAATATGCCACTCAAAAGTCCTGTTGTGGACTGAAAACCAACATGCGAGAAAAACTGGGTTTTCGAACAGTCGATTTTCAGGAAAATTATAAAAAAGCAGTGGGCAAATTTGCAATGCATAACCACTGATGTTTTCTCTTGGGAAGCCACTTCAAAAGATGTTTACTTATTTTTGGACCAAAGTGCTCAGAAACTATCAGCACAGTAGTTACCTACCTATCTGTTGGCCAGAATGCATTTGAAAAAAGAGAGAAATGAATTTTTTCACCTTTTCGGGGTGGCCAGCCACCCTGAAGAAACAGGGCAAAAGGATTCCTAAAAAAAGAAACCTAAGAAACGAGTGTCGAACCACAAACCTAAGCTGACAAAGCCATGCACAGCTGTTTGGAGTAGGTAGAAACTACAGCTTGTTCCAAAAGTCCCGCAACATAGGCTCAGCAGTGTTATTTGTTGTTTGCTGGTTTTTACGTAATTTTTCTGTTTTCTCCTCCCCTTCTTTCGCTATCTTAGAGTGTTTAGTGATGGCGCTGACTTTAAAAGAGCATACTGAAGTGATTTTGCTGTGTGGTGGAGCACATCCATTGAGTTGCCGCGATGTGGCCACCGAGTTTAATGCCATCACGTCAACTCAGTGGATGTGGAGAAGGGGAGGAGAATACAGAAAAATTACGTAAAGACCAGCAAACAACAAATAAAACTGCTGAGCCTATGTTGCGGGACTTTTGGAACACCCTATAGAACCCCAATCAGACCAAATGCGAGCATCAGCAACAAACTGGGTCCAATGAGAAAACAACAGATTCTCTGCATTACCTATCCTGGCAAGTCAGGAATGTGGGCCTCATTGCCAAAAAACAACTTCCTCCAAAGTGGGCTTAAATTCTCTCACTAATAACAATAGAATTGGGAATCAAATAATTATTGCGAAATATATTTGTTTCGCTAGAATAACTCAATGTGTGAAAGAGAATAGTGTCTTTAGCTATCCTCCTGCTTTGTGTCTTTAGCTATCCTCCTGCTTAGCTATCCTTATACTGAAAGAGGACATCAGAAGTTGGTGAAGCAAGTCCTTTAAACCTCATATCTTGTTCAATTTCCTCTTCCAAGCTCCTCTTCCTCACGTAGCTGCTGGAAATTCCAACAACTGGCCATGTTCCAACAAGGCGAGACTTGCAAAAATACCTTATGAATTTTCTGCCAAACTTACTGCCAGCCCCAAATGAATTCTATTTTCATGCTATGGCATGAACAATAGGTAGGTAGGTACCTTAAAATGCATATTTTTGGCCTAGGTACCCTATCTATTCGTATCAGCAGGTGATCTTGGTTGAACAAAATGCTCACTTAAGTGCAAGTTGGGAGGTTAGGTTAGGTTACCTACGGTTTGTCCGGTTCGATCAAGTTAGGCCAGGCTGGTTAACTTCAAGTTAGGCTGGGTAACTTGTATCCAAGATAACTGAGCACATTGTCCAACCAAGATCACCAGCTGAATGCTCAATACTATTGGATAGACTAATAATTATAACCATTGGCAATAATAAACCATTGGGAAACAAAACACTTGGGCAATGATCCACGAATCACTGTCGCATACAGCGGACAGCCTGAGGTGGCATAGGAGAATGACCACCTCTTAAAAAATAAAAAAAAACATGATCGGCAACTGCAAGCGATCACATTCTGATCGGCCTCTGCCTGCACAGAAAACTGTAAAATGCAGGAAGGAACATTCATTGCAAGATGTTAAAAATGTGGGTGGGCACCTACCTAGCTTCTTTGCGAAAGGCTCAACTTACGGTTTTCCAATTGACCTTTCGGACTCTGAGTTGAAATTTCATCACGTCGTGGTCGGAAAGAGAAGCAGATAACCTTTTCATCAATTCTTTCAGGTCTTCCAACGGCCACTGTGATAAATCTATGGAAATAGGTACCAATAGGCAGAAGACGGTGAGAGAAAAATAATAAACTAGCTGGGCCCACAGCAATTGAGCACAGGGCAAAATTGATGCAATTTGTCTGCAGGCCCGTCGGGCCTGTTTTGAAAAGATTTCCGCAGACTTGCAGGTTTTTACAGACCCGTAAACATTTCGCCAAGATCACGTATAGGGTGCAAAAAGTGTCAGGAGTGACTTTTTCTGGTGCAGAGTGACAGTTTGGGGCTTGCTCACCGTTTTGCAACTCACATAAACAGGTATTTTCAAAACCGAGTTATTGGAGAAATTTGCATGCGCCTTATGAGTTCCATGTCTTAGACAAGCCATATTGCGGTTACATGATGCCGAAAATCTCCATTACCTACCTTCTATGATAAAAGATGCTAAAACGTGCACACTTCTTGCCAAAATGATGTTAGATAACAGCAGATGACAACTTCACATTCAATAAAACTTTGCAGATTTGGTTTTTCCAAAATGCATGTTTGAACATTCCTTGCACTTGGATGAAGATCTCAGCTACACTGTCGCTCTTGTTTCATGAACTTTTGCTCTGTAGGTATTTCAAACCAATAGTTTCAGCATTTTCCTTCAGTGAGGGTATTTTTTCTTCACCAGATTCCTTTAACTTTTCTGAGTTTGAGTAAAAAAAGTAGGCGAAACTACCACATCTAAATTAAAAGCACACACTAACTTGGTTAAATTTTGACGCGGTCGTTTCGCCTTCTATTTTACTCATAAGATATGCCGACCACTGCTTTTAAATTCTTTTCTGTGTTTGTTCAATTGTTTCTTTTTTTTGGCAAAATGGCAGACCACAGAGAAGGAAGTAAGGCCAAGGGATTTATTGTGGATTCCTTTGAGATTGATCATCACGGGTGAGATTGATGCAGAGGTTTGTGAGATGGAAGTGTACATATTATAGGGCCCGGAAAGCAATTCTTCTGGTGTTGGATGGAAGCATAGCTGGTGACAGTGAAACAGAGGAACTGTTGCATGATGATGACATTTTTATAATTTTGGTGAGAAAATTGTTATTCTTGTCTTTGGCTGTACGATTTCACACCTAACCATCACAGGCAGCCTCAGGAGATTTCTGTCAAAATCCAGTGCATGTTCTTTTTCTTTGTGCAATTTTCTCAAAGGCCTGGCTGGCCTGCGGTTTCAGCAGTTTTTTGTCTGGCATGGGTCTACGACCCTGTGGTAGTTTTGGAGAATGCCTGAGAAATTAGGTTTGGGGTGGAAATCAGATGGAACATTTTAAAATAATGATGACAGGTGGACATTAGGTGTCCATTGCAAATCAACAGGCAGAAGGGACACAAGGTTATAACCATTGGTTTCATGTCTTGTGCTGTTGGTGTGTACCAAACATTAAAGGAATGCATAGAAATGTCGTTCCCATTCCCAAAACTGCATCATCCAATATCTAACCATTATGACAATGAAGGAGTAAGCTGCCGACAAGAAATGCTCTCGACATGCTCAAAGCTTATAATCATGGTCACACCTGCCCCTACACTGAACTGGAACAAAATTCCATTCAGGCCAGATTTTTATACGAAGGGGTCACTAGAAATCATTGCACATTTCAATTTTGAGACAAAAAATTAAGGAATATTACAGGCAGTTAGGCCAAATTACTTCTGCAACATAAAACTATGATAGGAAACATTCACCATGCCACTTTTGCCTCCAATGAGCCACTTTGCCCAATGAACAAAAGAACCTACCAAGTGCATTTTGGCAGGTTGGCATGAAAAGCTAATTATTTTGAACAATGCGATGACAACGTTTCTTGGTGTTCGCACCACAGGTAATTCTCATTTTGCAGCGTAATTTCTCAACTTTTGGAACTCGATTTAGACAATCCAGCATTTTCACATGTTTACGTACCAAAGGCAGGTAAGTATGTGAACATCACTTTGAACTTCCGGCCAGTAGGTAGGTACCTTATGAACGAAACCACTACCTACCTAAACAATCTCAAACCTGACAACCTTCAACTGATCTTTTTGACAAGAGTTACCTAACGAGTTCCCAGAATGCTTCCCAAGCATTTTGAAAACACTTCCCGACATTTACCCACTCTCTAACGAAAAAAACTTGAGAACAGAATACTGGCACTGCTCGATTTCATCGCCACCTGAGTAGTGCTGACCAATTCAAAATATAAACATCAGGGGTCTTTTTGTTTTTGTTTTCCCACCGTTTTTGGTGAGAGCACTTGAGAAGTGGATTTATTGCTGTGGTGAGGCGAGTATGGCTGCTCTGCACAAAATTTAATTACTGTAGGTTTACAATCCGCTCCAACCTCAATCCCTAATGCTGCTTTTCCAGTTGTCTGCCTTTTAAACGCATTTGGTAATTAGCCACACTTTGCAGCTTTCCTGCCTTTTGCATTTCCACAGCAGCCTTTCTGGTTTGGTACCCTGTTTGTAACCCACCATGGACTCAGAAGATAGGTAACCTTATTTGCATATCCCTCTTAGAAGTGCAAAACGATACACAAAATACCTACTTTATGGTGGCATTTGGAGGCCCCTAATTTATCGCAAAGTTTCAGAAGCATTTTTGGTTTGCCATCACAAGACAATTAACTTTTCCTGTTTGTTACCATGGACTCACAGCAATGACCTGTTTGCATGTCCCTCTTAGAAGTGTAAAATGAGACACAAAATGTCTACTTTATGGTGGCATTTGGAGACCCCTAATTTAGGCCTATCGCAAAGTTTCAGAAGCATTTTTGGTTCGCCATCACCAGACAATTAACTTTTCCTGTTTGTTACCTACCATGGACTCAGTGCTTAAATTGTAGGGGGAGCGTCGGGGCAACGCCCCCCAAGAGAAGGAAGACATGCACCCAAATGTTCGAATTTTACCTCTACACAAAACTGAAATTTTTGCTAGCACCCCCTAGTTCTGATTACACAGTTTAATCGCTGCATGGACTCACAGCAATAACATATTTGCATATCCCTCTTAGAAGTGCAAAATGAGACATAAAATATGTACCTACCCCCTTAATGGTGGCATTCGGAGACCCCCAATATATCGCAAAGTTTCAGAAGCATTTTTGGTTTGCAATCACAAGACAATTAACTTTTCCTGTATGCTACCATGGACTCACAGCAATGACCTGTTTGCATGTCTCTCTTAGAAGTGCAAAATGAGACATAAAAATACCTACTTTATGGTAGCATTTGGAGACCCCTAATTTATCTCAAAGCTTCAGAAACATTTGGATTGCCATCAGCAAACACCTACCTTTTGTTTGTTCACCATCAACAGGAACATCGTGAATTTCCTGGACGTCGTCATCTTCACCTTCATCATTCGTGTCACTCAGATATTCATTGAGCTTGTCGGGACTGATGACCCTTGGGGTGGCATTGTAATCTGGGCTCTTCGCTGGTGGCTGTTTACCCTTGAGAATCCCACCATTCACTTTTCCTCTAAGAGGTGATGATGTTGGTTCACGAACTTTGCGTCTGGCTTTTTTGGAGCGTGGGCTCTGCATAAAGATGATAAAATGAAAGGAAGAATTATAAACATTTTTAATGCAGCTTTGGTTGAACGAAAAGGATATCTCTAGGAAAGTTCATAAGTGTCCTAAAAGCTTATCGGTAGTCAGTGTTACTGTGCACTTCTGTTTCTTCAACATGAAATGATAAAGGGAGGCAATGCAAACATACCAATAATGAACATGGGACTTTAAAAATGCGAAATTTAAGAAAATTCTCAAGACATGAATTCCAGGTAGGTATTCTAATTTAAGGAAGGAAAGTTTGCAAGGTTGTTATATCAATAGTCAGTTTGTGAATTTCATTCCGATGTCCCATGCAGCAAGTAGCAACATGAAGTGGCAACCACCCATTGATGCAGAAGAAGCTCAACACAGGGCAAAAACAACCTGAAAGAACGAAACATGAGCTGTGAAGCACTTAATAACGAAAGAAATTTGTACAGCACAGCATCAACATGAGAAAAAAATTTGTTGGGGGAAAGACAGGTGGGAATCCATGCTCCCACACTCATGATGAGAATAAGTAGGATACAGGGAGTAACTCATCACTGCGAGCACTGGCCATGCATGCAGACCAAGCAGCACAATGCCTCGACAGACAACACAATTTTGTTATACTAACCTCCACTTCCTCACTGTCCTCGGAGATTGACACAAGAGGAGGGCTAGAAAATTTCGGTCGATGAACGCCGTCAACTGCTTTGTTTAGAAGATCTATCAAATTGTGACCTGACACGTTCTTAAATGAGCCAGATGTCGGTGTCTTTTCAGGCGACTCACTGCGCTTCCTTTTCTTCTTCTTTTTATCGGGAGTCATGCCTTTAATTTCAGCTAGGTACTTAGGATGCCTAAGCCTAGAGGAAAAACAAACATTACCTGTAAGGAGGTAGGAAGCCCAATTAAAAAATTCATAAGAAAATAGGAAGGATTTGACTCATATACCTACCTACCACTCACGAAGACCAATGATTGATTCTTAATATTCATTTAATGCGTGTTTTGGCTTCTGTTACATTTTCGCTGATCACGTGACATTCAAATAATACCCATCCATATGAACATCCCACCTGACGTGCCATTTCAAACTGCATCATTTCAATGTCAAAATTTCAACACCCATCAATGTGTCGTTCAATATCATGCAGATGGGTGTTGTAATTTTGACTTTGTTTGGAACCATGATTTTTATTTTAAAGAAATGCTCCAGTTCGTTATGATATGTTTCGTGTGATGTGCTAATCTATTGCTTTTTTCTTTCGTTCCTTTAGGAGGGATCTTGGGGTGAAACATTGTTTTGTTGAGAGGGTGCAAGATTGCACCTTTGAAATAAAAAAGATGGAGACTTGCAATGACCCATTTCCAGGTTCATGTCAAAAGTACTTAGGTACCTACAGCTTGTTTGCTGCCTGAAAATAGCTTGGGCATTTTGATTGTTTTTCCAGCACTGTGCTCCCTTCTTTTTGCTGCCTGAAAATGGCTTGGGTATTTTGATTGTTTTTCAGGCATAGGCCTAATGCTCCTTTTTTTCTGTTGGCCTCACATAATATTTTCGAGGCCATTTTATTTTTATTTTTCATTTTCAATGAACATGAATTTTTGAAAGACACCACAAAATTTATCGAAATATTCCATAATTTGACAATTTCAAAAATAACATACCTATTATTAAATTTCCATTAAATGCCCTTCTTTCCTCTATAGGACCTATGAGCAAAAATGTTTCGTGAATGTCTGTCTTTTTTCCAATGTTTTTTTTTATTCTTTTCGCAGAACGTATTGTTTTTGGTCAATTTTCGGTTGCAAAAGCTGTCTGCAAGCACACGGAAAGTGCTTTTGGACTTCATCAAGGTTAGCGTTTTACTCACAGATATCACTCGCTGGTGGATCAAATTTCGGATGGGATTTCTGAAGCCTTGATTCTAGATAAAAGTAAAGTAATAAAAGCACAGTTTCGTTGCCATGGAAACCATTCGATTTCTGATTTCTTAAGTTCTGCTCAATTTTGCTGAAAATGATGCCTGTATTTTGCCTTGGTGCACTCCAAATTAATTTTTGCCATGGAAGCCTGGGGCTCCACCTTTAAAAGTGCAATTGCACCATTGTATTCCAAGCAGAAGAGACTAATAAGAATAATAAAGGTAAATTGGGATTTTCCATCTGGAGATCTGCATGCTTGCTCTGGCATACCATCTTTGCATCACGTAATTGTGCACAGACAGTTAATGGCAAAGTGTTTAAAACAAAGATCGTATGTTCCGGGCTTGGAGCTAAAGTTCTATGCACCGGACAGATGTCTGAGGAGCAGTGATTCTTTGAATCTTTGTTTGCCTTGCCCACTTACATCATATAGCAAAATGATACATGTATATAGATTTCCTTTCGTTTGGAACTCTTTACCAAGAGAAATCAAGTCTGAGATAAGTCCCTGGGTCTTTAAGAAATCTGCAGGAAAATGGTTGTACCAGTTTGATGTAGATAACATCATAAGGCCATTCTTCTCCTTTTAACGTTTGTTTAAATACAATAATTAGTGTTCAGTTGAGTTCACCCATGAGGGTGGTGAGTTCATAAAGCACAGTGTTGTCGTTTCACATTGAGGTATAGCAATGACCGGGGTAATTCCAGCTTTGCCCTATCATCCCTGGTCACTACCGCACCAGGCCATGTAAAATGATTGGAATAATTGCTTTTTATCAATCCTTTGATAAAAATCAATGGTGGTTGTGTGATTTACACATAACGCAACTGAGAGGCTGACAGGGCCATATTTTAAATTTCTTCAATATCTGAAAGGATTAGATTGGATTAATAAAATAAAAATGGTACATTTGGTGTAACTTTTTTCACACAATTTATTCAACGAATCATTTGAAACCATAGTTAAAATTGTTTGCCAGTTAATTGTTAGGTAATTTTCATTAGGGATAGGTAGGCCTCTTTGGAAGCCTACTTCTGTGCTTGCTGTATGTTTTTTCTGAGTCTAATGGTTATTCCTTTTCTTTTTCTGCCAAACTTGTAGTTGTTGTTGTCACTTGCAAGTTGCAACACATCCTCACATTTCTTCTAGGGTAACGAATCTGAATCATAATAATTGCTTTATGTTGCTCCTTTGCTTATGGCACTTTCCTGTGCTTGTGATTCACCCATTGGTGGGTTTTTACCATTTTTTGTCGCTGACCGCATCATGTTCAACGACTGGTCGAAGAGTGCTGCAATGGTGTCAACAACATGGCTGTAAAGCCGCGTCAGAATGGACAGATTTTTGTCGGCTGACTTTTTTAGGGTGATAGGCGTGGCCAGATTTTTATCTGGTTGGCCGTCCAAACGGTAAGATTTTTTGCATCAGACTTTTGTCAAAACACGAATGTCTGGCCTCCATCCAAATGATCAGATTTTTTGCAGCAGACTTTTTCAGGGTGATCGTGGTGTTTCGAGCCGTCGAAATGAACAAACATTTTCACCAGACTTTTTTAGGGCGAGACCCGTCCAAACGGCAAGATTTTTGTCAGGCAGACATCCATTGCACCAAGCGGCAATGTTGATGGGATTCGTTTCCATGACAACTTAAAAGAAGCTCAACCAATGCAAACGACACTTATGGCGCACTCTACTTTTGTTGTGCTCGAGTTCGGTAGCAAGCGAACCGCAACAGGGGTCGTTTTCTTTTCAGAGGGGAGATGGGGCACACTGCCTCCTGAAATGTCATCCGTTTTCTCTGTGCACGGTATCTTGATATATGTGAAGTTGGGCCCAGAGGCGTCGGAAGTCGAAAAAATCAGGAGGGCGAAGCATAGCGGCCAAAAGCACGGGGAATCCGGAGGGCGAGGGTCACTGTTGTGTGCTGAATCATTTCCAATTCTGAGTGCCTTCAAATTCTAAATGACTACCTGGTATGAAAAAGATTCTAATCATTTGAAAGGTTTTCAGAAACAATCATCATTCCAAATTTTAACAATCCAGCACAACTGGACCCATGCTGTGAAAGGAATTTTCAAACACCATCATGGCACAGTCAACGACTTGTGTATGTTTTTGCAGCAGTGTCTGTAGATATTTTCTATTCTCCAATGTGTTTGAAACGAAAAAAGAAATTCAGCACAAAAGAAAATTACACTGCTTTCCTCGTTTTGCCATGAACTTCTAAATAATTGTGTTGCCTTAAAAGTGTGTGCAACATTCTTGGATATGGTAATTGACAATGATCTCCTGTGAAGCTTTCTGAAAATTTCCCAAAGTCTGCAAAATTATGTGAGGTATTTCGGGGTTCAAAGAAGTCTGAAGTGGTCAAACAGGGTCCTCTGCACCCTCTTTGGTCACAGCATGTGAATCCTGTTTCTAGAAAGAGGACCAGAAACCACGACAATGGGGCACCAAATGAGCTGAGATGGTCCAAAGAAAAAGGTGAATGAAATGTGTTTCTTGGTTAAAGTGAAACGTGTTTTTTGGTTTATAATTTAATTCTGAAAGACATTTTCATCATTAAAGTTGCCTGAATATGGCACCATCACTTTCTTCATCCTACTCACGGTGCAATGGTGTGTTTTTTCCCCAAATTGGAATGGATTCTCTAAGCAAAACAACCGAACTGAACATCCAAAGAAAGGGGCCTGTTTTGGTGCCGTGGACTAGAGTCCTGGTAGAGTTTTCAATACCCATACCCAACCCGTACCCGTGCCAACCCGTACCCGTGAGCGTGATACCCGTACCCACCCATGGGTAAATTCTCCCTGAACTATCGCCTGCCATACCTTTGGAACATGCTTCTACCTGACTTGAGAAGCCACCTGTTACCTAGGACTTTCAAGAGGGTCTTAGACAGTATTTGGAAAAAATGAATACAGAAGTGCTCTTGAACAGTTACTATAGGTTTTAACTGTGCTTCTCATATGAAAAGTTTGGTTTGCCAAAGCCCTGAGGGTTTCTGCCAAGGACAGAATAGACTGATTGAAACAGACTGGGGTTTGAATAGGCCTAATCCAGCTGAATAAAAAAAAAATAAAAAAAATAATAAAAAAAATAATAAAAAAAAATAAATTATTTCGCTCTGGACAAATTAAAGGGAGCTAGGTGTAAGGAATTTTAATTTCTACTCCTGCGATTATCGATTTAAAATCCATTGTTGTTCAACAATATTTTTCATTTCTCTGTTTTCACTTAGCTCCCTTTAGTTTGACCAAGGCGATTTGTGGTGAGTCTAAAAATATAGTCGTTCGGTGCATAGGTATCCCACTCAGGTTGTTCCCATTAATAGGTAGCCGAGGGGGGTAGGCTAGTTCTAGCTCCGCTAATCCCCACTCCCCTACCCCGGCTAAGTCCTTCTTAGGATGAAAAGCATATTTCTTAATCTCTTGTTTCCTTTATTCCCGGCTCTGATGTTTCATACATCACTTGCCATTCTCTTCTAGGTGACTATACTGTGTGATTTGTTGTGCTTAATTAAAAATTCGGAGATGTGCTATTGATACAATTTCATTGGAATACTCTTGATCTCTTCTCGTTGGGATTGATACAATTTCATTGGAATACTCTTGATCTCTTCTCGTTGGGATTGGCTGGTGCTGTATGATACGTCTGGGCTGTGAGTTTGTTTTGCTCATTTATTTTCTTATTCTTCTGTTGTTTGCTGTTATTCAATTTATTGGGTGAACGAATAAAAAACAAACAAAAACAAACAAACCCATACCCATGAGAAAAATACCCATACCCATCCATACCCGTGAAAATTTCATACCCGTACCCAACCCATACCCACGAGACCTGGACGCTGATTCGCACGTGCATCACCAGTAGGTAAAGATGTTACAAAACAATGAACCGGACATGCTCGGAATTTGGTTTTCGGCACGATATCCCAAATTCCGGAATTTTGGAGAAAATGCCAACACTGCCTTCCGGATTAAATCTCGCAAAAAGCAAGTTTTTTTTTTCTACATTTTTTATTCCTCAATGTTTTATTGGTGTCGTTTTATCATCAATTTCAAGTAATTTTCCAAATATTATTACAAAAATATTGATCAGTGGTATTTCCAATTCCATTTTGACATTCACAAAGCATAAAAATTCACATTTTATTTTTCCAAGGAAAAGCAACTCCACACAAAAATGATAACGTACAAAGAACCAAACTTACGGTTGCACATAGCCCAAGCAGCAGCCACCCATAATGATCAGTTGGTGAAATTGAGCCAGCAAGCAGCAAAGCGCACAAGAGTGCATAGAAAGCACCACGGAAACAGCAAGTAATAGCAAAAATGCATAACCATGTTGGTAATTTCAGTCCCTAGGTAAAATCATGGGTAAGTGTTGCAAAAGCTGCACAACCACAAGTTTGGAAGAAGAAAAAGAGAGAAATATTAGCAATCACAAGTTTTATACATACTACGAGTATACTTGGCAGGTAAGGCATACCTATCAATTCCGTTTTAGAATGACATACTACACCTAACAACACCTAGGCTGACATACTGGGAACAGAGCAAGCCCTGCTTTGTTCCCCCGATCATAACAGCTTTCGCCGGATAGTGATCGGGGTGAAACGTAATTTTTCTGATTTATTTTAACAACTATATCAGAAAATTGTCTGGCCTGGATTAACAATGTTTTGCTTTTTGGGGAAGCAGGCCACATAAGAGATAACGTGTTATGTTAACAGTTCCTTGGCAATTGTCGGTGACATCTCCCCAAAAAAACACTATCTGCCTCTTAAATATGTTTGGCCTACTGATTACACGAATGTGCAGTGGCAAAGAGTTCCATATCTTTATTGCACGAGTGTTAAAGGATTTTTTGCAATGTCTATTGGAATATCTAATTCCCTCAATGGTCGGGTTAACTTTGGCCCTTGTAGTTGCCCCATCATGATGTACTTTGTTGATGTCTATAATCAAAATGGTAGAATATTGGTAGAATAGACTGTGCGTTACTAAACAAGTTGAATAACACATTTGATTGTACAAAGGTAAAACTTTTAGGAATTGAAACAGGGGACCAGCATGAGTACGCCGATCACAACCTAATATGATCCGAACTATGGATTTTGTTTTAAGTAAATCTTATTTAACAATGCAAAAGTAGCTGACTCCCAAGACTCAATCCCATACACTATTCTAGAATGAACCATAGCAAAATAAAGTGCACGGAGGTGATGTACAGGCAAAATAGGTTTCAATTTAACAAAGACAAAAATCAAGGCATTACTTTAGTAATTTGCTAAGATAGACATCCCAACGAAGTTTATCATCAAAAATGATCCCAAGGAACTTATACGAATCCACACATCTCAGGATGTTATTGTCCACTTCTAGGTATTGGGTGTCATGAACTATGTCAATTTGCCCAGAGAATATTGCAAAATTGTTTTGGTCAAATTAATACAAGCTTGTGGGAACAGATCTTTTTTTTTTTTTAGCAGGGCAAATAAAAAATGCTTGTAATAGAAAAAGGAACACAAAACAATAATGGCAAGCTCCATGGGAAAACTTCTCACAAGTCATGATCGTGTTGATGCCAACAAGAGAAACAACTCCAAATCTCAAAAAGAAATTAGCAGTTGAAGAAGACTTGTACAATATAGGCCCAATGTGACTATTGATAATGTCTAAGAATGAATTGTGTTTTCCCAAAGTCAATCTACTCATGGCAAAAGTGTCAAAATAAAAAGAAATAGTTAATTAATATCAGCTTTGCATTGTGAAATGCTGTTGGTGATACCACATGTGTGCAATTGGCTAAACTAAGTCCCAAAATATTTCAACTCGTCCTATGTCTAGGCATAAGTGACATCTAAATTTTATCCAGCAGTGCAACCAACCAACGCTTGCAAAGCTGCTAGACTAAGGCAATGGAATTGTAATGTACGAGCTACACTCGAGTAAGGATAATCTGTGGAAGCCAACTTGCTTGACGTACTCGCATTCTTAAACTTGACATGCAAGGCTGCTAAGTCTAAATTTGAATGGCTTTATTTGAGTTTTTCATTCTACAGGTGAACACACGAAAAAAAGCTGATCGACTGCAATTGGATGAAGGAACAACCCAGAACTCAGAAAATAATCCCTTCTGGCAGCCATTTTCAACAATGTTGCCTAAAATTAGAGAAAGTATCTCAGTCAGCACTCAGTACTCCCGTTCCTTACAGGCATGGAGTTGCATCATCTCAAGGCACATGCTGCAAGGTTGAAAGAATACACAAGTCCCTGCAGCCAGGATTCCACAGTGCAGGAACAACAGTAAAATCAAGAAACTCTTATCATCGATAATTGCTGCCAGATCCATTTCAATACCAAGGTTAAGTCGGCATATGCCTGATGCTTCAATGTCTCAATATCACTATTTTTGTTGAGGATGACTAAGTCATCAGCAAAGGCATACAAAGTCCCATTTAACGGAATTGAAAGGACATCATTAATATAAATTAGGAATAAGAGTGGTCCCAGGACTGACCCTTGGGGAACCCCTTTTTAATTTCCTTCACATTATGATCTCGCATCCCCAATTTGTACATGTTGATGTCGGCCAGTCAAGAAAGAAGCTAAAATCTCCATGCATTTTCCTCTCAAACCAATGGCCCCAAGCTTCTCCAGTAAAATGCCATGATCAACCAAGTCAAAGTCCTTAGAAAGGTCTAATGACAGAGCACATACAAGCTCACCACGATCAAAAGCCATGGATATGTAGGCAGTCTTCTGTAGCATCAGGAGATTTGTACCACGACCCTGACGGAATCCAAACTGATTACTACTGAGGACCGAATGCACATTCAGGAACTTCAAAATGCGTGAATAAAGTGCTTTTTCTACAGCCTTACTGAGAGTTGGCACAATAGCAATTGGGCGATAATTGGTGATATCATCCACCACCTTATAATACCACCTTATAATACCACCTTTATAAATAGGTATAATTTTTGTCAATTTTAGTGTACATGGAAAAGAACCAGTTGAAAAAACACAATTAACTAGATGCACAAGAACATCACAGACATTTTTCAATGATATTTTCAAAATAATGGATGTACCTAACCCCATCATCATGACAAGCTGTGCTACTTTTCAAATTGGACACAACGGCACTGATCTCAGATTTATTAGTCGGACTTAGATATATCGAACTGCCGATATAAGTCTGCACAGGAGGAGTTTCAACTCCCCTATTCTGCACCAGTGATGATCCCACATTGATAAAATACTCGAAGGAGTCTGCCATGCTTGACCCAATTGTGACTTGTTGGACAGAACCTTCAGTGTCCAACGTTCTAACAATACAAGGCAATGGATAATGCACGGGATGGTTACCTACCTAGTGCTGCATTAAGTAACTTCCATGTTTTCTTACTATCTCCACTGACCCTACCCAAATTTTCCCTGAAGTACACGGATTTACAATGTTTAATTTTTGAATTTAACAAGCTTTTTATTCTCAGATATTTATCACGGATAAAGTGGGCATTGGAGTATCTCTTGGATAGCACATATAATCTATCCTTCCGCCGGATTTCGTGAAGGATCTCAACATTCATCCATGGTTGTTTGCTGATTCTATATCGATTACGAGCACAATATTGAGTTTTACAAGAATCAAGGACAGATGACAATTTATGATTAACAAACTGCGAAATATCATCAGGATTTGACATATCAAAAGCTTCATGAAAGGACATTTCTGAAGCAAGTATCCTAAACTTTTCGAAATCTATCCTATCTTGCAAGCGTGAAGCGACAGGAGGGTTGAGCTCCTGTTAATTGAGAAGCAGTGTCAAAAAAAGACAAGAAAATCCCTTTGTGGTCCGAAATGTCAACTTCTAGTGTCCCAGAGCTAATTCCGAGATGTCTCATTTCCAGTAATTCATTGTTTACCAGCACATGGTCTATCAAAGTGTTGGATTGCAAATTATTATTAAAGGGGTTAGCAGCCACTCTGGTCGGTTGCAAGATTGTGTTAGAAAAGTTGTTTTCAGTCAGGACATGAAGATAATGATCACGTATGGATGATGGTCTCAACAGATCTATGTTAACATCGCCCATTACTATGCAATGGATAGCCGAATCACGTGTTTGTGATAAAATATTGTTTAATTCTACGCAGAAGCCCCCAGGATAAACAGCAGGGGATCTGTACCTATATAATGCCCAGCCTTAATTTGACACGACTACGCCCGCAACCACGCTGCACAAAAATATCAATCCAAAGGGAATCACAGGAGGTTGTGACCATATTGTTGAGAATCTCATATTCACAAGTATTTTTTATACAGGCTTAGTGTTCGGAGTGAGGGAATATTCCCGGGAATATTCCCAAAATTCCCGGGAATATTCCCGGAATATTCCCCCCCTCTGGGAAAGTTCCGAGGGAATATTCCCGGAATATTCCCAAAATTCCCGGAATTTTCAATGAAAAATTCCCGGGAATATTTCCAGTGTCATATTGATTTTTCTGACTGTTTTTGACTTTGAAAAGTTTCCAAGGGAATATTCCCGGGAATATTCCCAAAATTCCCGGGAATATTCCCAAAATTCCCGGGAATTTTCATTCAAAATTTCCAGCAAAATTATTGCATTTGAATATTTCACATTAAAAATTATACCTACATAGGTAATCGCGAGTCCTTTGACATTTTGTCTCCAGAGCAGCCAGCGTTGGGCATAAAAGGGGTACCTAAGGGGTTGGACTTTGATAAGTGTATTTTCTGCTATGAAGAGGTGAGGATGGCTGCTCTCCTAAAATTTAATTGTTGTGGGCTTGCTCTCCCCATTGAGCCGTTTTGCTCCTTTTGCTTGTCTACGTTCAACCCAAGGCTGTGAATGTGTAGCTATGTTTTTACCATAAATTTGGTGAAATCTTACCCTAGATTACCCCAAGAGAAAAAAACCAACTTCCATCTACTTCTTTACGACTGTTGAACATTATGTAATATCCACACATCTTTGCAGCACTACTTCAACATTCTACATGGAGGTTGCCAGCTGACTTTTTAAAATTTTTGTCACTTTGAAAAAAAATGAAAAATTGGAACTAATTATTTTTGTTGGCCCAAAGCGTGTTGGTACCTACAACTTCCCTTTGTGTTTTTTGGTATGCAGGTTAGACCCAGTCCGCCCACGCAGCTCCAACGCGAGCAGTCGGCAGGCAATTTCAACACAAGATTTCGTCAGTAAAAGCTACCAAAACCAGACATGAGTCTGCAGTCGCGAACTCTTGATCATGCCATCATGCTCGTCAAGAAGGAGCAAATGTTTATAAATGTTTACCAAGTCTCTGAGTCGGGAGCAGCCCCACACGGTGATTTCAAAAGAGCAAAACTGCTCACTGTTGAACGAACTCTGCTAAGTAGGTACATACCTGAATGTGAAGTATGATTTTTCTAATAGAAAATTAGTTCGAAAGAAAGGAAAATTGGAATTTAAAAAAGCCATTCGCAAACAGGCCAGGATTACCGGGTTTAAAAATCCCCCAAGATTTACTCTGAAAATACGCCGCCATAGATTCGCACTTTCGCATCATAATTGATTACCCTAGAAAATGATATACCACACAATTCACAGCCCGGCTGACTTTAACCATATTAATTATCAACATTTTGCTGCTTTCGTGCATTTTGCACTTTCACGCCAGCCTGTATCTGGTCTGGCGATGATGGTGAAATGACTCATATGGAAACTGGCAAAATGTTAACGCCAGCAGCGCATACCTCGTGGCTTGCACCGGTTCCCATCAGAACACCGAAGTTAAGCAACGTTGGGCCTGGATGATGCTTGGATGGGAGACCACCCTTGTACCCTAGTTTGTGCTGCTGGAAGGGGGCTTAGTGGCCAAGTCCCTCGTCTCCTTCGGATGAGACGTTAAGCAGGAGGTCCCGTGTGCAGCATCACACTGTGCACGTTAAAGAACACCTAGCTCCAAGTCCAAGATAGTGGCTTGGCAGGTTACACAACAGAGAAGCCACATCTCACAAGTCACACATCACTGCTGCTCTGCAGAGCATGATTCTCTCCGGGAAAACCTGAGGGTTGGTGTGTATACGCCGTAAAACTGGTCCGAGTCGTTTCAGTTGAATGCAGAGCAGAAATGGGCTACGATTATGGGGCATAGTTCTTGCGAGCCCAAGGTGTGTGCAACAAGGTAAATGGTCGGACCACCAGCCGAATGGCTATCAGTCCATATGACTCCACGATGATGATGATGAACTGGCAAAATGTGATAATCTTGTTCAACAACCACGAACTAGGCCTACTTGAGTTTGAAAAAATTGAAGTTCCCACAGGAAAATCATAAAGTAGGTACCTACATGGGAATATTCTAAAAATTCCCAGTGATAGGCTATTTTCAAAATTTGAATTTTCCCAGGAATATTCCCAAAATTCCTGGGAATGATCCAAAAATTCCCGGGAATATTC
>JASGXE010003823.1:0-26027 GCA_030068105.1 Sinentomon sp. SZTP_YWyxl
TTTTGGGAATTCGGAAATTAAAAAAACTCACAGGCACTTACCGAAAAATTTCCGAAAAAAAAAACAGAAAAAAAAAGAATTTTCCAGAAAATATCAGAATTTCAAGAAAGTGGAAGATTTTCAGGAAAAAGTAAAAAAAAATTTCTCGAGATAAGAGAAATACTTACTTCGGAAGAGAACCAAAAAGGAAGCATTGCTGTCATTTTGGTGAGCACCCACATTGGTATCACATGAAAAAATGCCTTTTTTGGATAGTTTTCATCGACAGAATGAATTAAAAATACAGAAAGGCCGGTTTTGTGAATCCCAAGCATTTTGTATTGCGGGTTAATCATCGTCGGTTTGTAAAGCCAAGTATCCGAATTTTTCTGGCTTTCTTTGCAAAATCATACAATTGACTACGAGCGGACTCTCGGCATAGGACCTTTTTAGAAATAATTACCATTGGGCATAGGCCTCATCATTTATTTTTTTGCAGCTGAAAGTTCAATAAAATAAATAAATAAAATAAATAAATAAACATTTTTAAATTCCATAACATTGAAATGGGAAACAAGAATCATCCACAGAGATCATTAATCCGCACACTCCTGGGTCGTCGTTTCTTCTATATTATGGTTGATTAATATACTTTCTTTGATATAAGATAATCTTAGTGCGCTCAAATGCTTCAAGGTTGTTTAGCTGACCAACGATTCAACAGGTATACTTCTGAAGACTTACATCTGCTAAATATTCGAAATGGGAGGAAACAATGATCGAAGTTGAACGGGTATAGCATGGGAACAGGTGAGAAACTCTTTTTTCATGCTTTTATCTTTTATCTTTTCATGCTTTTTTCATGCTTTTATCTTTTCCGCATGTGGCTTGCCGTCGGCCTTCCACGGGCATTGAGATTTTTGTAGCTTTTGAAAACTGCCTGGAACGCCATGAGCTTCAAAAGTGTGCGGAAACGCCGCTCCTTTTGCTGGGTGACCGCAACCTACCTGACGTGCCGTGGAAGCGCAATCAGGTGGCTCCTGATCCCGTGTGAGACAAATGCAAACGAAAATCAACTTGAATTCCACCATAAAAAAGTTCACTTTTCGAGGTTTTCAAATGGCAAAAAACTGATTTGAATTCGTTTTTTTCAGATCGGCTCTTGGATATCCCATGCAAGGTTTGCGGCGATCGCAGTTCAGGAAAGCATTACGGCATTTACAGTTGCGACGGTAAGTTTATAATGCAGAGCATGTTCTGAAAAATCTCAGCGAACTTGACGCTTGTTAAACTGTTCTCTGTTGGGAAACATGTTTCAGTGCTCTGCAAGCAAGGCTGATGGATTCTTTTCCGACGCATTCCTTTCACCTGTAGGTACCTCCAGTAAGCGTGGCGCTTTATAAATAAGCGATATACCTACGTATGTATGTTGATCAAACAACAAAAAGGCGATTTTCAACACAATGTGGAGGAAGAATTTATTAAGTTGGCCTTGGAGTGACATCCAAACTTTAGTTTTCGTAATTGGCGCACATTTCCACTTGTGCTCTTGTTCTCAGGTGTCCAAAAAACGCCTCACTGACTTTTGCCAATGACTTTCAAACAGAAACAAATCGTTTTTCTTGCTTTTTAAGGAAAAACGATTGACAGGTCTCAGCAAAATTCAAGCGGAATCGAATTTTTTGCGGCATTTCATGCATTTTGCAGGTTGCTCAGGGTTTTTCAAAAGATCAATTCATCGAAACAGGATCTACACATGCAAGGCTCAGGGTGACTCAAAAGGAAGGTGTCCAATTGATAAAACACATCGAAATCAATGCCGATCTTGTCGATTGAAAAAGTGTTTCGAAGCATCCATGAACAAGGATGGTAAGTTTCGGTTTCGACTATACCTATGATATAATTGCACGGTTTTAATTTTGTTTTTACTCAGATAGCAGAGAAGTTATCGTTCCTTGGCGTTCCTACACTCTCAACACGAAGTTCAGTTTGAAACACTATATTTTTACATGGGCTTAGATAGGAAGTGTACTTTTAAGAACATTTATGGAACACTCAGTGCGTTCCAAGAACACATTGAGTGTTCCAAATCTGTGACATTCCTGCCACAGATTTGGAATACATGAGCGATTTGGAACACATTGAGTGTTCCATTGGAACACCTTAGTGTTCCAAATAGTTGGAAATGGAATACTCAGTGTGTTCCAATTACAGACGTTCCATTCTTTAAAGAACACTTGCTATCTAAGCCCACGTTAAAATATAGTGTTCCAAACTGACTTTCGTGTTTATAGAGTGTATTCTTCCACCAATGTCGTTTAGACCCGATGTTGAAGTTGCCCAGAAAGAGTTTTTAAAAATTCCAAGTCGATGGAGTTTTTTCGGACGTTTGAAGCACGAGTACCGAAATGTGATTCCTGTAACCTGGAAAGCGTCGCAAAACACAATCCTTCACGTATTGCGTTTTGCTGCGCATACGATTATTGAGAATTCCCTTGCCCGTGCTTAAAAGCCGTTACAGCATAGAGGAAAGATGTTGGTAAATTTTCCTTTTATACAAACGAACCGAAGGGCGCCTCATCCACGACCAACCTAATTATTAAATAAATTTCAGTAGAAATTCAGTTGATTGTGTTTTTGTTTTATATTCATTTTTTATATTTATTTGTTTGTTATTATTTTTATTTTATTTCCATTTTTTATTTTTTATTTTTATTTTATCCAGTTGATCACTATTCTGGCATTGAATGCACTGTACGAGTATTCAATTATGACATCGAGGCGATAAGCAATTTTATACAGAAAGATAGCAATCATTTCCGTGAAAACATTTTATCAAATAAATGACCGGACAAGACCTCAGCCAGAACTTTCCTGGGAAAGCGCAAAGTTTTTGTTGCCCATTTAGGAATTAGATAGGATTTAGCGCAAATATAAACGTATGGCCCTGGCGCAGATCAGTACCTATACAGCAACAAACGTGTAGTTATGTTTGGATTAGAATGAAACCGGATTGATCATTAATGTGACTCATGACAAAGTGCACAGGCTGAACATTGAAGATCTCACTGGACTATTAACATAACCTTTTGTTAGGTTATCCCCGAGGCTTTGAGAGTACCTAAATATTCCGGCGCCAGTAACAGATATTTTCTATGCGCTACACGTAAGAAGGTTCTGAAGCGATTTCTCTCGATTTTTGCCAATATTGTAAATGTAAAAATATATCTTGGGATAACTGGTCTCATTCTCTGATTTTCAACCGGCGTCGGTCAATGACCTTTGGTCTAGGTTCTGCCGCGTTGTCCTAGATGCTTATAAGTTCATACCCTCCAAAATTGTAAAAGGCTCTTCTCCAATATGGTTTAATAGGGAGCTTCATGCCGCTAAAGCAAGCCTTCGTGGACTCTTTCGCAAAAGGAAGCAATCCGCTGTCGCCAGAGCGCGTTTAATACATTCGCTCGGCACTATGACAGTCTTAAATACACCGCACTGCAAAGCTTCTTGAAAACACTAAGTAGGAAGCCGTCACACATATACAAATTTTGGAAATTTGCTAACTCAATGAAATCTGTGAAAGGGAAAACCATTGTCCCCCTGAAAAACGAATCAGGTCACAGCATTCATGATAAGCATGAGAAGGCAAATGTTCTTAATAATTATTTCGCTTCGGTTTTCAAAGCTGACAATATCTCAGCTTGCAGCAGCAGGGACTCAGAAGCACTACCATTTCCTACTGTAACTGGGGATCCGAAATTTACTGTTGAGGATATCCAGAGCATTATAAAATCCTTAAAGTCATCCACTGCTTCAAAACGAGACGTTTTCACCGTCAAACTACTCCACCTCAATCCGCTTTTGTTTGCCAAATTTCTGGCTATAATATTTCAAGCCATTTTCTCAAGTGGTATAGTGCCATCCGAGTGGAAGGTCGCTTCCGTTGTGCCGATTCATAAAAAAGGGGATAAGTCAGTTCCAGCAAACTACCGTCCGATAAGCCTTCTTGGGTTAATCTCCAAAATTTTTGAAAAAATACTGGCATCTCACTTAAAACAATTCTTTGAAACCAGTGGCATTCTTTCTCCCTTTCAACATGGATTTCGCAGCAATCACAGCTGTGAAACTCAACTCAATGGGCTCCTGCATGACCTTAATATGAGCCTAGATGCAGGTGATCAGGTTGATGCTGTTCTAATAGACATTGCCAAAGCTTTTGATACAGTCAGTCACCATTTGTTACTTCGCAAATTAACCATGCTGGGAATTGATCATTTCATCGTAGAGTGCATTCGTGACTATCTAACTGACAGATCCCAATTTGTTCAAATTGAGGGAGTTTCTTCAGATCTTGTTGCAGTACCTTCCGGCGTTCCTCAAGGCAGTGTCATTGGCCCCCTACTTTTTTTGTTGTTTATTAATGATTTACCTAACAGTGTTAAATCTTGTAAAATAAGACTAGGAAACAGGAGACAGGCTTACCTGTTGTAGACGAGCGTTCAGGTTTCGCCTATCGTCTCTGATTTTTGTCCATGCATCTGTTCTATGAGCCGCCTTCATCCAATCGCCTGAGCCGGGTCTCTTCATCCTTGCGATGTTGTATCATTGGTGCTTTTGCAATGCGTTCGAGTCTTTGGTAATCGATGGCACTTTCGAGCACTATTCCGGTCAGTGTTTTCACACGCGACAGGGCCACGTACGAGAGGCCTGCTGTGAAGTCGGCTGTTCCCAAATCGATAACTGCTTTTTCGAGTGTGAGGCCTTGTGATTTGTGCACCGTAATGGCGTGTGCGAGCACAAGTGGGTATTGCGATCGGTAGCAGGTGATACTGTCATGTGTCCAGTGACGTGTTTCAGGGCAAATGGGGATGGAGTTGGCATGGAATGTTGGGCCGGTGTAGCTTGGGAATGACACGAGAATGCAGAGAGGCGAGTTGTTTGGAGGTGGTTTTTGCGGCTCGTAAATGATGTGCGTCACTGTTCCTATTGAACCGTTTACCAGACCTTTTTTTGTCCACATATTTGTCTTCAACATCACTTGCGAGCCTTCACTCAGGAGAAGAAGTGGTTCCAGTCCCTGGGCGTCATCTTCAGTTCCTCTTGCAGCTGTTGGGCTGTTATGAGTGGCATGGATGGCCGCTACGGGTTGGTCCATTCTTTTCAGATAGGCGTAATTGTAGTCTTTGACTTTCTGTCTCGTTGGGTAAAGGCGGAGGGCGTCGCTACGATCGTGAGAAGTTGGTCTTTCAATAGCTCTTTGATTTAGCTGTCTCCAGTCGTCCTCGGTCGATTCACCATTTGCCAATCGGTCAAGAAGTTGTCGAAAGATGTGCTGTTCCGGTCCGGCTTGGCGGTGGCTTGTTTGCAGCCAAAAGCATCGTTCAAATGATCGATAAGCGAGCAAGCCATCTAGTGCCTGTTCGGACCATTTTTGTCCCGCGGTGTGTGTTGGCGAGTAAACAGCTTTGTCCATGACAGGTGGCAATTGGCGGAAGTCACCAAATAAGTATGTGAAGTAGTTGGCAAAAGGTGTGTGGGCTTGGCCTGGGTTGGCGTCTCGCAGGCGAGTGTCAATGGCGTGATAGAAACTGCAGCCAATCATGGAGAGTTCGTCGATTATGATGAATTGTACAGGTCGCATTTCCAGTTGGTAATTTCTGAGTGCTTCTCCAGTGAGTTCTTTGGCTTTTCTTATATTTCCGCCCAGCTTCAAGGCGGAGTGTATTGTCTGCCCGTCGATGTTTTGTGCGGCAACCCCAGTTGGTGCCAGAAGCATGTAGGCACGCTCTCCCAGTGTTGCATGAATTCGGGCTGTCATTGCTCTGATGATCGTGCTTTTTCCGGAGCCTGCTTTTCCGAGGACAATGGTGCGCGTCGGTGGACGTTCAGTCTCTCCTGGATTCGTCAAGTGTCGCAATTGTTGTTCCAGCAAATCAAGGACGCGTCTTTGTTCCGTGTTGAAAGTAACAGTGGGGAAATCGGGGCGTTGCTCTCTGCTGTCGCAGAATTAGCCATAGTTTTTTGGTTGGTGATGAATGTTGTTGCGCTAGCAATATGTTGCAACGTGCAAAAGTGAGCTGTCCAATCTTTTCCGTTAATGTCTTTTTCTCTGTAGCCCAGTTGTTCGGCGTCGTCCGCGCAGTGTCGGTGGTCATGTTGAGCGGCTGCCATCCAAGGTGAGTTGAGAATTTCTGCATCATCGTGATGCAAGAGGGCAGTTTCGTTATCGTTCGTGTGTTGTTCCTCATCGTCGTCGGTGTCATCGGGATCTGCGTCAAATGCGTCCAATGGCGTGACCCTGTTCATGTGAAACACATCCTTCCAGTTTTGATCTGCCTGTTTGAGGTCCTCAGTAGTTCGATGCGGGAGGTTCACGATGCAGTGGTGTTTGAAATAGTTTTCGTCCGTGTCGCTGGTCTGTTTAGGCCTCGGAAAAATCCTTACAATGGCCTCTTTTCTGTGTTGGCCCCATCCTCGGGCGCCCTTTTTTTTGTAGAATTTGCTGTAGAATTGGAACAGAGAGTAATCGTTGTGCTCCTGTGCTCGTTGCCGATACATGGCGATGGCCGTCTTAGGTTCAGGGTTGGTGTGTACCAATTGCTGGCGTTCGTCACTTTGTTCTCCAGCATTGAAAGGCACCCAGTGGGTATCTGTTTCGTTCAAGTTGACAGTGACGAAAGTGCGGCTATCAGATTGTAGAGGATATCCTGCAAGAGTGTGGCAAACCTCTTGTGCGCTAATATCTCGTTGGCCTGTTTTTTCTGCAACAACTTTTGAAACATTTGCTGAGCCGATGAGCTGCCCAGCAAATTGGCAGTGAGAATGTTTGTTAGCGTTTCCTTGTATGTTTCGGATTTGGGTTCGTGTTTTGAGGCATACTTAGCGATGTAGTTTATGACAGCCTGTTGCGAAAGTACTGGTTGCACGTCGACATTGGCCCTCCAGAAATTGATGATGAATTTGTTGTGCTCGTTCAGTCTCTGGTCGTTTCGTTTCGGGATGAATCTGTGGCACTTGTTTTCCTGCAAGCTGATATGGGACTGAGACGTTAATTGTTTCGGGTATCCGAAACGGCACATGTCTTCCGTTCGGCCTGATTTGCCGCGAATGCAGTAACCTTTTTTGCAGATGGTATGTCGTTGAACTCGGTTGATTAGTTGTGTGTAAGCCGTTTTGCTGTCGCCGACATCGCAGTAACGCAATGTGCAAGGATGAGTTGCCGCCGGCTGCTGGTGTTCGTTCGGATTTTCGGCTGAGATAATTCGATCGAAGTACTGGATGATCTGTGCCTGCTGGTCCTGGTTCTGTAAATGTAATGTGTTTGTGTTTGGCGCATTGGCTAGCCAAAGCAGGCCATGTACGTGAGCTGACCCTCGGTGCTGCCACTCGAATCGATACCAGAAATCCGTTACTTGGAATTCCTTTTTGACGGTGGTTTCGACAAAGAATTTAGCTCTGTTCTGAAAGAACCATGCCACCAGTTGGGGATTGGCGTTGAGCAACTCCGCGTTAGTCTGTTGGAGCGCTTCCGCAGTTGGTGCGTTGTTGCCAGCATTTCTTAGCACCCGGAAAAGGTCAGGCCAATACAAATCAGCGGCACTCAATGTGAAGAATAAAGTGGGGGTTCCCAACTGGTTGCACATATCCATCAGTTCGCCACTTTTTTTTGCCCAAAAGGCGGCTGTTCCTCGTATCTTTGAGGCGAAATACATGATGTCGCGTGGATTCAATTGATTGGTGTTGATTTTTTGCAGTAACTCAGAGGCCGGCATGTTCTGGAGATTACGGTTTCGAACGTAGACCTTGCCAACAGAAAGAGCTTCCCAGCGCTGCAGTGAATTGAGTGCGAAATACCGGAACCTGGGATCACGTGCAAATCTGTGGTCTTTGTAATTCATGAGATGCTGAAAATACTGGAGAGGGGTGACTTTTTTCGTCGTGGTGCTCGGAGTTCGGCGCTTCCTGTCGGAAGAAGGCAAGGGAATGCCATGGAGACAATTCCTTCGTGACCGAACTCGTTCACAGGGTCACGAGAGATGTGCGGCCACTGTCGTGTGAGCGATTGCAGTGCTATGTTTATTGCCTGCTCTTGGTCAGTGTTTTGCATGTCTAAGACGCCGGTATCGTGAACGGAGCTGCTGTTCGGACAATCGGCTGCGCTGACAACAGTATCGTGTTCGACTGCATGTTGTTCGCTTTCGAAAGAAGGGAGACATTGGCTTATGTCGCCGTCTTCCGGAAGTTGCGACAGAGTTTGCTCGTCTATTTGTATGTCAGCGTAGTAGCGATTGTTTTGGTGCAACCACTTTAAAGCCTCTCTGACTTTGTTGGCTCTGACTCGAAAGTCTTGGTGGCCGGCAGCAGTTTGTTTCCGGAATAGAACGATAGACTCGATGTTTGCTGGTGCAGGGGGAAGAGTGGTGTGGAGTTTGGAGATGTCCTGGTGAAAGTTGATGATGTTTCCTCTGTAACCATATTGTTGGCCGTGCAGTTTGTATACAGCTACAAGCGGGTGGACACGAGCGATGAGCTGTTGTTCAGCGACACTCAAGCCCGTCAGTTCAGGGGGTTGTTGTCCAGGGTCCATATCATTGCCTGCATTCAGTTCTTCTCGCCTCCCACGCTGGCATTTCGCACACTTTCCAGTTCTCTCTGCACAAGCTGTCTGTGTACATGTTTCCTTGCAATTGGTGCAAGTCGCAAGTTTCAGTTCCTGCATGTAATTTTCGAATTCTCTGCCGTGGAGCAAGTCTGTGGTGTTTGCATGTGCAGTGCGTTGTGCATTGCGTCGTTCACGTGTGATCAGGCTGCGTGTGCGTTGGCTTTGTCTGACCATGCGTGGCATAGTTGTGTTGAACTGTTTTCTGTGTTCGGAATTGTGGTGGAAGTTTTGGATTGCGAGGAACGCTTGGTTCGTCACTGCGCACCAGTGTTGCCAGAGGCTGTGAAAAGAGAATCCCTTTCAGAGGGTAAAAAATCCCTCGAAATCCCTCGCGAAATGGAAACCCAAATGCGGGGAGTACAGGGGCGTGAGCCCCACAGCGCGTTCGCCGGTTCCAAGGGGCAGAAATCTTGGCGGGGGTTTGGCGGCGGAGCCCCCAAGATCCAAAGCAATTTTGAAAAACTGGGGCCCTGAAAATCGCTCTCCTGGCCTCTCAGAGAGTGAAAGTATGAAAGTAATCGCACAAAACGAAACCACTGTTCTTCCAATCACCCTTCTTCATTCGTACACCTTTCACCCTTCGGCAGCCCGATTTTTCCTCTCGATTGACGACACCTTGTGAGTTGGATTGTCTTCCCAGACGGATGCAGGGCACTAAACAGCGGAGTCCGCATCGCAGCCGCATCGCATCGAGTCCGCATCGCACCCCCATGCCACAAATCCCATTTCAATCCCTCAGAAGGCCAAAAAACCCACAAAAAGGGATAAATCCCTCGAATTGGCTTCACTGCTGCGCACTGACGAGCTGGCAATGGGCAAACGGGTGCACAGTCACAATCGAGAATCGAGAAACACAATTTCGTTGATGTCGCTGAATCTGCTCCTGGATGAACAACAGACAACGCCAAAACACAAGTCCCGACTGAAAGGAGCGCGGTGCAGAGAAGTGCTGGCTTCTTTCTTTCATGTGTGGAGTGGATGACTGATGAATCATTGATTCCTGCATTCATTGGCGGGAAAAAAACCTCTGTTGTCCAGATTCTCTGTTGTCCAGAACCTCTTCTCAGATTTTGGCCAGCTTTTGGCTTCTCTGCTCTGTTGCTTGCTGTCCTGTGCTCGCCTCTTGGCCTGGTCTCCTTCATTGTCTGCGTTGGGATGCAAATTGTGCATGGCGCAGGCCCTGGCATGGGGGTGCGGTGAGTGAGGTTCGGAGTTTTCGCGGCCTGCAGTGTCTGTTCGTTGTTGCGCTGCACTGCTCTTTGCAGGTTTTGTTGAGGTGGGGCAGGGTAAAGAGCAATTTTGTTTTTCTTGTGCCATTTTGGCATTCTTTCCCCGATTTTGACCAAAAAACATACAGCAACGCACCACATTGACATCTTCGCCTCCACAAAAATTGGGCATGATCGGTTATCAAGTTTTTGAGTTATCGTTGCACACAAATTGTGGTTTGCTGTCGGTTGTAGACTCGCTTCGCTCGTCAATTATTTGCCGATGATTATATTGTCTATAAAGTGATCACTTCTGATTCTGATTGTCAAGCTCTTCAGGACGACATAACCTCAATGCAAACCTGGTTCGATGACAATAAGCTCACCCTGAGTTCAGAAAAATGTGTGAAAATCACATTCACTCACAGGAAAACCCCAGTCGATTTCCAGTACATGCTGAAATCCAATGTGCTTGGCTCCTGTAATCAGGTTAAATACTTGGGCTTGACACTTACCTCAAACTTGTCCTGGAGACCCCATATCACAAACATTACCAATAAAGCTCAGCAAGCCTTGTTCTTTATTCGTAGGCAATTTCGAAAGTGCAACAGAGATATCAAAGAAATAGCATATCTCAGCTTTGTTAGGCCACTATTGGAATATTCATCAAGTGTGTGGCACCCTCATGAGCGTGATCTAACTGCCCTAATAGAAAGAGTGCAAAGAAGAGCCGCTCGCTTTGTGATGAATGACTATCGCCGGACAGCTAGCGTCACGAATATGCTTGCTACCCTGCATTGGGATTCGTTGCACAGAAGACGCATAATCAGACGCATTTACTGTTTACTCAAAGTCTTCAATGGAGTTGAGGGTTGGTCAGAATTCCAGCGCTGCTTATCCCTAGCCCCTTATATTGGAAGGCATGACCATCCATTTAAAGTTCACCCTTTCCAGGTCAGGAAGAATGTTGGGGCTCAGTCTTTTATTCCGCATGCTATCGAAACTTGGAACAAAATTCCCAGACAGATGTTCGCCAAACCAGTTTCCACTCGAACATTTTGCACTCAACTGGAGAGATCAGGATTTCTGATTCCATAACCGCAAAACCTTTTGAACTCCCCATATGCCCATCCTTTGGACCCTTCGACTTTTTACTCCATTTTGTTTCGTAAGTTGCCTTTTCGATCATTTTTGCACACCGCCGTCTTGTCATTGACTGTAAAGGTGTAATAATTTTTGTCGTGCATTTTTCTGCTTCATCCTTCTCAATTCTTTGTAAATAACGTTTCTGACGTGTATTTAAGCGGGGTTGACGCCCCTAAATACAAACAATTTTTTATCTTATCTTAACTCGCGGGGGAGAGTTTCTGCTGATTGACCAAATGAAGCGTTGAAGAGTACCTATATGATGCTCACAGAGTATGGGGAAGAGAAGCAGCGAGGCGTGGAGATGGGGAAAGGTTTTTTTTTGTCAAAATCCGCTTTGGCCTGAAGAGAGGCGACAAAAAACCCTCCGGTTAAAGCATATTATCATTTTTCCCGACAATGAATGAAGGTTTCGCATCTCCTATTGCTTTCCGAAAATGGAGAGATACTGCGAAGATATGGAAGCTATCATCCCAGGCATTACTCAATATCTATAAGATTATATCAGAAGGGTCGGACCCGAATCGCGACGAGGTGGATTCGACTTCTGCGCACAACGCCCAAAGCAAAAACTTTTCTCAGACGCCTTCATCAGTGACTTCAGCTTTCCATGCAGAAGGTCTCATTACTTGCTAGTTTTTGACACAAGATGGAACAAAGACACTCCCACCAAGGCGATAGATACCTCGGATTGGTTGCTGATGACTTCGCAGTCTGGGGCGTCAGGGAATCTGGGTTTATCGCACAGAGCTATCTCAGCTGTCTCCATCACCACGGCTATGGGCGATTTTATTCGCACATCTAGAAATTTAAGATCAAATGGCTTGGAAAGGAAAGACGGCAGGAACGAAGCGCATTGCGAGGTCGGATCCCGCTAGGTTAATAGCCCGAAAACATCCTAAGTATGTAGAAGTCCCCAACTTGATTCGAAGCTGAAATACAATGCATGTCTAGGAAGGCGGACACACAAGGACAATTTGTTATTTTATTTTTTCCAAAATGATCGCAAGTGATCGCTTCAATCGAAATCTTTCAATTGAAAAAATGGACAAAATTGTAAGTCGGACAGACTGGTACGAATCTTGATTTGCCTAACTTGTGGAGCATTTTTGGCATCAAATTGCACGGAACTCCTTCGACTTTGAAAGGCGACACTAACGATTTGATTGGCTGCGGCAATGAATACGGTTCACGGAAGCCATTTGCACACTCATTTTGGAACCACATGAGGCAAAATTGGAAGGGCTGTTCGGTTATTCCGGTTCTTACTCAAAGGGATGGATAAATGATAATGTTGAAAAAGCTGATCATTTTGCGTCTTCTTTTCAAAATAACCTTGCTGGAATTTCACTTCCAGCAAGCTCAACATCGGCTTCAGTTAGATGTTCCCTTCCGAAGGACAAATGCCGTTCCCTATTTCAATCTCCTCGGGACCTTGTAACGGTTCTTTCTTGTTTCTCCCTTAAAATGTTTCATTTTATTTCAGCTGCGCAGAAATATTAAATGTATTCCTTGATGTGCAACAAAAAGGGTCCCGGATTTGACAAAATCACAATCCCTCAAAAACCTGAATGCGCTTCACTTTCGAAATTTTTGGAAATCCTGTTCAAAGAAATATATCATTCTGATGTATTTCCTGATCACTGGAAGCAAATCGATATCAGTCCCGTCCCTAAAAAGGGCAATCTCAACGACGTCAACAACGCTAGGCCAATTTCTATAATTTCTGCAGTGCCGAAAATATTTGAGAAAATGTTGCACAATTTGATCCTAAATTTCTGTGAGATAAACAATATCATCCACCCTAAGCAACACTTTTTCGGAAGTGAAAATCCTGTGAAGCTCAGCAACGGAATTAGTCTTTTATATTGCATCAAAATTTCAGTCAAAAATTCTAACACATGCCACATTTATTGACCTGGCTAAATCTTTTGACAGTGTCGACCACGAACTCCTTCTTGTTTATCCTAGAAGGCTGTCATTCCCGGCCTCCTTTTTGAAACTTGTTCAATCTTTCCCATCATGCGAGGCATGTGAACGTTATCGTGCGGATCGCACACCCTCCTCTGCTCTCCTCTATCTCACCTCAGGGGTTCCTCAGGGGAGTGCACTGGGCACCCTCCTATTTGTTCTTTTTGTCGTGTTCTTTATGATGTAATCAGTTATAACATGTGGCTTTATGCTGATGATATTGTGTTGTACACACCTGTCGAGGATGGCACAGGGACTCTACTACTTTACAAAATAACTTGGACGCCCTGCATCAATTGTGCAAAAACTCGAGAATGGAAACAAATGTCCGAAACTGTGCTTTTTTGCTCTTCTATATCCCAAAAACTCACAAGCCCATACTCTCAAACTCGAGTTTTCGAAAGGTAAGTGTCAAAGCTATGCCGTCAGTTTACATCTTCAAATACCTCTGAGTCAAACTTCATGAGCATTTGAATTGGACGGAACAGGTTAACAAGTCTTTTTTTAGCTAGATCTTCTCTTGGGTTTCTGACAAGGAATCACACGCACGAAAATACTAAATCGAAGCTTCCAGCGTAAAAGGCTTGTCGAATTCTTAGACTCTGTAAACATTCTGTAAATGTCCTTTTTGACACATTTGCATCAGAGTAGATACAGCAAATAAAATGAAACTCAACTTTTTAATGTGGGTGGGTGCAGGAAAAGATAATCGGGCAGAGGGCCCAAAACATGTTTTCGTGATTGTGAGTGTCATGCAATGTGAATGCTACTGTTCGGAGTGCAGGCCTAATGTTCGCATGGATGAGTTGTCCGCACGGGGTGTAAAACGCAAAAATAAAAATTGAGCCAGCATTGCAGCCTCTTTTGTCCCGTTGTTTCTGGGACAGACGGATTTAACCTTTGCTCTTTATCGAGATAAGTTGTTTACAAAATATTAGCAACCATAGTTATAGTCTCAGACTTTTGTTTTTGGAATTTTGTTACGGATAATTTGGGAGCATAGTTTGAGAAATTGGTACACACGTTTAGATGGGCAACTGGCAAGTTTTTGGGAGCATATCCTAGAAATTCTAGGTGCGTAAGGGGCCCACAGGTTTCTTCCGAAATGGGCGAAACCACAGCCAAGTGATATCTGCGGGCGTCGAGAGGTTTGCGATGGCATGGCACTTCGGTTTATTCCTCGGTTGCCGTTTTAAACCAATTCTCAACCAATTTGTTCACATTGAGTTTGAGTAATGACGTCGCGCTTTGCTTCAAGTAATAGACAGACTACCTTATAGGTACCTACAGTCAAAAGGAAAATCCCCAAAAAATATCAGACCAACCACCTACTTTCCGAAGAGGTACAAATTGGAAAAGGAATTAAAAAGCCATTAATCACTTTCACTCCGGAGTGAAAGGGAAAAATTAAGCTGAAAAAGCTGTGGAATAGAGCCTGCCGTGGAAGGATTCCGCCTCTTGGTGGGATTCGGAAGGAATTCCAAGGGAAACGTCTTGTCTTTCTGACTCAATTCAGGGCGAAGTCTGTGTTTCTATACTCGTAGGTAGCTGAGAGGACCGAGTTTCTGTTAAAAGAATAAAGACTCCCACTTTCTTGGATTCTCACGAAGCCGATTTATGCGGTGGTGTGGCTGAACTGAAGCCTATTCAAGAAGTCTTACCTATACAAGGAAATCCCGCATCGATATCGGCTCTGAATGGGGCTTAGTGGTGAATCAGAAACCACCCCTTAATAGGATTAGCCTGATTATTACGATTTAGTCTAATAAGGGTTGTCGAATTCCCGATTTGTGGAGCTTTGAAATGGGATCAGATCGCATTGCGTCGCAAAGCTTCTGATATGCGTCTTTGGAACTGCCGTCTTCCCGCGTGAAGAAATACATGTGCCAAGAGCCGGATATGGTTTGAAATGCTGATGCGAGCGAAATGAATACCGTTTTAGCCGTAAAAGGATGATTGCTGTCGCAAACACCTCATGGATGTCCTGAAAAGTTTTAGTTGCCGTATTTCGTGTCGACGCTTTTCGCAAAAATGGTTTTCTTGCTTGCCGACGTCGTTCCGCGTGGACAAAAACGCGACAAAATCAATTTTTTCAAACTGACCCATGATGCTTTTTTGGCATCCCTGCAACGACGCGAAAAGTTGTCGATGGGAGAAAATGTCGGAAAGAAAAAAGCGTTGGCAGGAACATGTGTGAACATGGAAAAGTATCGGCAGAATCGGGTTGAAATTCCAAGTCTGTCCAGTGTATATATTCGGAGCCATTCTGAATACCCGGGCCATAGGCGATTTTTTCAGACTTTTGAAGCACGGGGCAATGCAATTCCCCATTTCGCATGCGCTGCAAAACACATAACATGAAGGAATGCATTTAACAGCGTTTACTAGATGGGACTTAACATTGCCCCCTGATTCAAAAGTCTGACAAAAATTTCCTATGGCCCGGGTATTTTGAATGTCTGAGTATACCTACAACTGAAGCTGCCAGACACCACAAAAGCCAGCATTCCTGCCAAATCCTGATTCCGTCACGTCCGGTGAACACGATACGTGTTCTGCAGTCTGCAACAGAAACTGGTTGGCCTAATCGAGAGATGAAGAATCAGAACGCTCCAACAATGGAGGTCTCCACTAACGCAGCAAAATTCCCTCGCTCCCTCTTCGGTTTCGGCAATGCAAGGAAATTCACGAAAGCATACGAGAACTTAAAACCACAAAAGGGCAATCGCTTTGGATCTTATTGGTATGTTGTGCACTCAAAACTGCATGTTATGTGGCATTGCGGCTCCTGACGACTCACATTTTTGGATTCTTTGAAGTTTTTCTCTCGGCTCAACAAAAATATTGCGCCTGCATTTTTCGGACGACATGCAATTCGGGCACACTGCAATTATGTGGGTTGCATAGCAGTTTGTTTTCAGGGGCGCCGCAGTGAACTTTGCTGCTTTTTCTTTGCCAAAAACAGCCTGAGTGCAGGTTGGTGTTTGTCGTCATGGCATGCAAACCCCTTCTAAGGAACCTTTCCATTGTCGATGCCGACCCCTCAGCACGTTATTTCTAAAACAGAGAAACTGGAGTTCCTTACAAAATCATGTTCCATGAGAAGTGCTTCTGTTCCTCGCTGCTTTTTTCTTTTCCCTGTTTGCTTTCAATTCAGCAGTCCAACATGAAAGAGGACCACGGAAGCCAAAAAACAAGGACAGTCTCTTGCACCATCATAGCCACGGTAGTCACAACCAGCAACATCACCAGCAGAATCATCAGGAAAATCATCATCACAACCATCACCATCAGCCATCTTCTTTCACGGAGTTGAATCAACAGCATCACCATTCGGCCAAATTCATGGTGCACAACAACCCAGGTCAACAACAACAGCACCACCATCGATTTCTACACCACTACACTCATGGTGTCGGTATCCACGGCAACCCAAGACAATGTAAGTGTAAAGCTCGTTCGCATTTGACTGAACTGTCTATTCGTATAGATAGCTACTAGTGCCCTTCACATTGGGTCGCTTTGTCATTTCCAAATGAAGGATTGGCTATTCTGCAGGAGTCTGAAGATTTACAAAACTGCATGATGCCACGCCGTTGATTTCCAAAATGGAAACACAAATTTACCACATTCTCATTTCTGTTACTCCCCTTGGGCAGCCGTGCTGCGACTACATTGTGTCGTGATTCAAAACAACGTCCATTCAGCCGCGCTCTCCATTCACACCATCATTGAAGCCTTTTCCGCGCCTGCATCTGCTACCTTTTCCTCAACAATGCATTTCTCTGCTCATTGCTGCTTCGACTGAATCATGTCCAGTGCTGTGAGCTGCTGCGCAGGTACCTATTTGTTCAATGGAATGGAGGCTCTGCCACATCTTCTTCACGTTTATTGAGAATGGCTTCAGCGACCCCTTCTTTCTTTTAAGAGTGAAGTGACAATTGCCACGAAGCCAAATCAACTTTGTGCGCGAATATATCACAAAATACGTTTTTCACTCCTCCGGAAAACACGATTTCCATTACAAGGAGTCCGGTTCCGCAAGACGCAGTTGCGTTGAAAGTTTCCAAATGAAAACGTGTTGGAAGTTTGAGTCCGCTTCTAATAGATTCACGCAATAAGCGAGTTGGGATGCGTTGATTTCCTGTCAAAGAATAATCTACATTGCAGCTTCATCCGTGTTCAATAGATTATTCCTGATTATGCTTTAAGGCATTTAGGCGGCAAAAATAATGCGCTGAAAAGGACTTCCGTAGTTTTCCCGGTTCATTTCTGGACGTGCGAAAGGGAATGCTGAATGGCGTTAAGTTTTTTCCCCGCTTGCTTTGTCCTTATTGTCATCCTTGATTTTCGAGCTTTTGTGTGGAACTCTTGGGGAAAACAAAAGGTTGACATGTGTAGTTTTCTGGATCTTGTTGTTCAGTAACAATAATTGTTTTTAAAATTCTGATCACACTCATGGTTTCAAACTCTGACCAAACGGGAAATGATTATTTTTCTTGAGAATAAAAAAACCTTCACGTCATTTAGACAACACGCATCACAATGTTAAGCTCAGTCTAAATGCAGTAATACTTTTTCTTTCATGGGAAAATCTCAACCGTTGGCGCAGAAGCACGCAAAATAATTTTTTTAAGATTGGTTCAGAAAACGTATTCAGCACTGCTGTCGGCAAAGTTCCAGAAACTTCGCTTCTCTCCCAACCATGCTTTTCTAATTTTGCTTGTTCAGTATTGCTGTCGGCAAAGTCCCAAAAACTTCGCTTCTCTCCCAACCATGCTTTTCCAATTTTGCTTGTTCAGTATTGCTGTCGGCAAAGTCCCAAAAACTTCGCTTCTCTCGCAACCATGCTTTTCCAATTTTGCTTGTTCAGTATTGCTGTCGGCAAAGTCCCAAAAACTTCGCTTCTCTCCCAACCATGCTTTTCCAATTTTGCTTGCAGTTTCGGCTATCATGACGTCATCAACGTCCTCAGCCAATCACAAATCAGCATTCGTGAAGGAACTATGTGAACTGGAGCAAACACCGCCCAGTTCAGCGACTCTGAGAGCCGTGAACCCAATTTCGCCAAACGAGCACTTGCCCCTGGCGGTATCCCAGTCACTTCTTCCAAGCCAGGTTATACATTCACAGCATCCCGACTTCCTCCAGTTCCTGATGTCTTCGGAAAAGTGCAAGGTACGTTACAACAATGGACAATTGTCAATGCTCCAATATTCTCCTTTGCACATTGTTGCAAGTGACAATCTGTCTTGGAAAAAACTACCTAAAAGTCTGATACAAAAATCTGTCCATTCTGACGCAGACGTCGTGCATGACGACTGTCCGATAAAATTTTTGTGACCAAGCCACATAAGACACTCTTGGGATATGTACAGTGGCGACGGAATTAATGTTCTCATACATGTGTTTTTCCATTTAATTGTTGCCCGGAAACTTTCTTTTTCTTTTTACTCTTATGCTGGTGGTAGAAATTAAAGCGCCAGATTTCAAAAGAGCTTTCTAGAGGTGTTAGATTTTGACTTCGGTTGTAAAATAGGATTTTAAATTCTTGGCATGGAGTTTTTTTGCAAAACTCTCAATCACAATTTTTACATTGATTCGGCCGCCACGACTCTACCCATCCAATCCCATTTAGGGCTGCAACGTCAGGCACTCCAGGAGATTACATTTCCACTGGAATTGATATAAAATTTAAAAACCGACGGTTCATTCGATTTTCAGATGATGCGATCAACGGTAGCCAACAAAAGCTCTAATGTTTAGAAAAACAAGTTTTACGTAACATACGCACCTATCGATTCGCAGGACCATTTTCGACGGATCGTAATCACATCGCCAAAGAGTAATCCAAATTGACTTTGTAATGTTTGGCCGCACCTGCAGAAGTGCAGTGGTAAATTAAAAATTGGAAGGCTGATTTCTGTTCATTGCGAAAAAAATTTGGGAAACACTTAACCTCCGGCTAAAATGTCGGATTATAGTAGTTGACTCTTTCGCAAGTCACACCTAGTTATGTTAATTTCTGGACTTGCTCTGTTTTATGGTACAAAATTGATCAGTCAGTTTCCGTGGATTATAAGTCCTTCTGGTGTCATTTCGTTGAGCGATGGATGTGTTTGAGTGATGGAAGGAAAGTTTCAGCTGGACCTTAAGGCGAGCATGAATTCCATGACTGGTTAGTCGTAAGTTCTATCGAGCATCCAACAAGCTTTATTGACTTTTTTTTGCTTTTTTTACACGTAAACGAGCTGACTTTCAGGTTTTAAAATTTCAAACATGCAAACAATATTGAAAATGCAACAGTGACAATCAGGTAAAAATTTCAAAATGTGTTGGGTCAGCAGATGCTGAGGAGCACCGCTGAAATTTGATTTGGTTTTTCCAAAATAGCACGAATGCCAGTTACCATCCTTTCAACAGGGAAGCTTCAATCGTTATTTTCTGCGTAGGAAGCCAATCACTAATTTATCAGTAACTTTCGTCTCGCACATGCAGGAGTTTCTTTGGAACGGGAAGATCAACGTGGACAGGTTTCCTCTGCCAGCAGCGAATGCCATTTCAAACAGCCACCACAACCACAACCACAACGGCAGCAGCCGGGCATCCGTGTCACCACCGCTACCACCTCCACTGGCATCATTCCAGATTCAGGCAAGCGACGTCTGCAGCAACAGCCTCCCTGCCATTCCTATTTCGCTCGGATTCACGCCAAATTGGGACATTCTGCAGGTTTGTACACAACCAGCCTGGTAGGCCTGCAAAAAATTCTCGCCTGAAAGAACTGCTTTTTTTATCAACAGGGGACGGATTTTCCATTCTGATCTTGCAACATTGATCTGCTTTCTTCGCCTCGGAAAGTCGTGATCCAATTCCAAGGGACCAGGGTTCAAATCCTGACCGGCGACGGATTTCTTTCAATGAACGAGGCTGTGATCGTGCGGTAGGAAAAGAGGTTGTCAATTGTCAAGGCCTGGAATTTCATCGCTAGAACTTGGCATTAAAAACTAGACCCGCGTTAGCCGGATATTTTCTTCGCCTCGGAAAGTCGTGATCCAAGGGACCAGGATTCAAATCCTGACCGACGACGGATTTAACGAGGCTGTGATCGTTGAGAAAAGAGGTTGTCAATTGTCAAGGCCTGGCATTTCACCGTTAGAACTTGGCGTTAAAAACTAGACCCGCGTTAGCCGGATATTTTCGATGTCCACTCCAAAAGAACGTTTGCCGCAGGTGCAGACAGAGGCTGGGCAGGTTAAGATGACAGAAGCCAAACATGGATAAAGGCTGTCCCCAACAGCTGAACATGAAATATTTCCTGCCACTCATGCAGCAGTCAGTTTCATACAGCTCATTCCACTTGAAGATATGAGCTGAGAATGCTTCACACTCTTCCGTTTAAATGCACAGAAAAACTTTAATTTCTATGCCGAGAATGAAGTTTTCGACCGAATTTTCATTGTTGAAAGAATTCTAAATTCACTCTGAGCACACTTGGGAGCATTCTTGGCTCATATCTTCAAGTGGAATGAGTATTTGCGCAGGGAAAATGAACGATTTCAAAACACCAGATGAGGTGACGCGTCACCAGATAACTTTCGAAATGATCTCGGCACTCGGCGGATGTTTCGAACAACTGAAAAAGACAAAAAAATCTCTCATGCGAAAACGTTTTGGAATAAGAAATCCTATTGTTATTTGCCAGGCAGTGATGTGTGCGGTTTGAGATCAATGTGATCGGTTATCGGTTGGTGATCTTTTTCCACATGTTTTCAAATCAATACACCCAAGCTTTGAAAATAAATCGCGCAAATTTACTCCTGATCTGCGCAGGTTTCACGAAAGCTCGACAAATTTGCCATTCAATCGTCAGTTTTGAATTCCACCTCAAAATTGCTCGTCATTTTTTTCATTTCGCCGCCTTGTACCTACTCTTTATTTTAAGTCAGCTCTTTCGGCTGTTCTTGAAACCGTTTGACACTTTGATTTCACATTAAAATTGGAAAAGATTGATCGTATTTTCCCAACTTTTCATATCCTGACGTGGATTTGCATACGCCCCAATGTCGAATTATGTTGAGTTGTGGTTAGCCGTAGGTACTCTTGGCTAACCAAGGTGGTTATGGTTACCATAGTAATGCTGAGTATGTGGTTAGCCATACTCCACCTTCGTCTACGAATACCAGTGCCCACATTATGTGACCTGCAGATTTCCTTTTTGTAAGTGACAATCACACTTTACCAATCCATCCGCTCCGAATCCACGCGTGAAAGAATGGAGTTTTGATGAAAACATCCAACTTGAATAAAGGGATCAAATGGATCAAGGGAAATGGATCAAAAGGAAAATGAAAGGAAAATGGATCAAAAATGGGTTGACAACAAGCAATATAGGCAGTGATGATTTGAGTTAGGTTAGGTTTGGTTAGCTTTAATTGAGAAAAATGAAAAGGCGAAACGTATAAACCACGTCCGGGAAGTTGGCTACACCAAATGAAGCTGATCATCGCAAAGTTTTACCAAGAAATGTACAGAAATTATGCTCGTAATTATTGGAATTAAAAAAATCCTTCATTGTTGTGTTGATCGAAAAACAAAAAATGATAAAAATAAAAACGCATGTATACGAGTACTTGGAACTTCAATTTCTGCGGCTGGATCAATTTTCATCCACTTGAAACCTGATAAACATCCACTTCATCCACTTGAAACCTTATATAAATCCATCAATCCTTGATTGAACTGTTCACAGAGAGATGTGAGACACACCTCACCTCACACGGAAATACAGTCAGTCGCCAAGCTGAATGGGGAAATCAGGCTGAGGGATGAGGGTGGTGACCTGCAATCAAGAGGAGAAAAAAACGATCCCTTAATTTTAACCGTTTTCACGTTATTTCAGGAAACAACGGCCAGATTATTGTTCATTGCCATCAGATGGGTTCAAGATTTGATACCATTCCAAGCACTCTCCTTATCGGATCAGGTACCTACCATCAGAAACCATTTATTTTTTTTTTTTTGAAAATCCATCTCCATTCACAGCGCCGAGTGAACCTGCGTTTGTAATCGCAACATTAGACAAGAACTTGTTACAGGCTAAATGAGTGACTTGTTGTGGCCCCCACCTTCAGCTATAGGAACTTCCTTTTCGAGCTATAACCACACGTCCACATGGGAAATTAATGTGCAGAGTTATGATGGAAATTAGCAAAATTCATTTAAAAAAAAAAAACAAAAAACAAAACGTTCCTCTCGACTGCTGTCAATCGTTTTTCAACTCGCCCACAGGTTCAACTAATAACCAATTCAATGATCGCTTGTTCGTTTTCATTGCGGCATTGAAAGATGCATCCGCCTGTTGAATTAGATATCGAGTTTGATTGAATGAATGAATAATTGCATTTGAAGGGGGTTCCCCATATCATACCAGATAACATGGCGAAAAAAATTCACGGAAAAATAAGAAACAGACCAACTTTTTATAGAGTGAGCCTCGCTCATCCAACGCAGCGAAGAAGAGTGAAGCCGTTGCGTCCACTTGTCGCCATGATCTTTTCGGGCAGAAAAAAGCGAAGAGAAAAGAACCCTGTACTGCATGGTGTGTATTTTCTGTGGGCACCGCGGTGCGACGCCCACAGAAAATGAAATTTCTTCTGAACGAAGCGACGGTTTTTGATACGGTTCACTATGGTGCAAAGCTGAAGAATGCGCGCTTCCACACATGTATAATGATCCCAACTTTTCATCGGGTAAAACTCTCAAACCATCTGAGTAACAAAAGTGCTCAAATTTCGGTGTTGTAAAATTCCGGGTTTCTGACAGGTATTTTCAAAGATTGTGCAATTTTTTCCGTTACAACATGGTTAGGACTTGCGGAAGAGTTGCAGAGCAAGCTGCTTTCTAGTTTCCAAAAATACCAAAATCGTTGAATTTGAACACCATTTGGCAATTTTACGAACAGAGATAGCGCGACATGGCAGCATGGTTTTGTTTCTGAGCGAGGAAGAAGCCGCGGCTCCCAGGGATTTCAAGGGAGTCGCGACCTCTTCCCCGCTCAGAAACAAAACCATGCTGCCATGTCGCGCTACCTCTGTTCGTAAAATTGCCAAATGGTGTTCAAATTCAACGATTTTGGTATTTTTGGAAACTAGAAGGTTTCCTCTACAACTCCTCCGCAGATGGTAACCATGTTGTAACGGAAAAAATTGCACAATCTTTGAAAATACCTGGCAGGAACCCGGAATTTTATAACACTTTTCCTTTCGTTGCGCCCAATGTATTTTCTTTCATTACGCCCTCTGGTTTCTGGAGAAAGCGAAGAAAATCTCCTTTGGTGAGCAAAAGTCCAGGTTTGTCCCCTTTCCAAAAATCCAAACCCGAAGAAAATCGCTCCAGAACTTCTCCAGATATTGCGTTGATTGTGGTCAGGCCACCATCGAGTCCCATATGCGTTTCCAGTTTCACGCGGCGCTGTTGCCCGAGAGCAGTGTGGCGGCGGATTGTTCAAATGGCTTCAACGCGCAGAGAGCATCATTCTAATTTGAGACCAACATATTACGAAATTAGAACAAGCGACAGTGTTCGTGAAACAACTAGGGGGCTTCGCCCCCTGCGGCCTTCGGCCGCCAACCCCCATTCGGGGCTGCGCCCCGTCGAGCGGCCTTCGGCCGCTTTGATGGTCGCAACGCGGCCAATTCCTTTTCTGTTTGACATGCCACTTGCATTTCGGCCTCCGGCCGTCTGGAGATTGCAGCTCGCCATTTGTGCACGCACTCCAGGTTTATGATTTCTCATCCATGTTCATGGCTTGGTTCACTTGCAACAATTTTTTTTATCAGTAATTATGTGTAATTTCTTCACATTTTTGGCCCAATATTTATTGAACGCTGCTTTTTGGACATTTCACATCTCATATCCCAGTATTTCCCAATAGATATTCATCAAGAGCTGTTTTTTTCGGCAGTTGCCGGTTTTTCGACTGCACTCCATAACTGGAACTGCGGGCGCCAATTTAGCAGCATGTAAATGTAATACAAAGTTTGCTTTGTGTCAGGCTCTAAGTCAGCTATCTCACTGACTGACACGCTAACACTTCTAGCATTTGAAAATTACCCCAAAAAGACCATAAACGTTCCAAAGCTATACCGTTCTTGTTCGGAAACAAAAAACAAATGGGTCTTGCTTTTCCTTGTTGAAAACCAAAAACGTGTGCCCAAACCCAGCCTGAAAATTCCCAAATTTTAAAAACATGTGATGCTGCACATGCATGGGACGTCCTTTTTAAAGTACCATCCGAAGGACTAACAGACTGGCTACTTTCGTTTGTCTTTCCGACCTCATTTGCCGCGCCTCGCCGAGGGAGAATGCACACCCAAGTACCACGGCAAATCTCGTGTCCCGACTGAGAATCGAACCCGCGACCTTCAGGTCACAAGTCAGACGCACAAACCACTGCGCCACGAGGGTCGGACAACAGACTGACAGTCTAACTCTTTTGCAACTCTTCCTTCCGGGCGGCGTTTTTACTAACCCTGCCGCGACTTTAGATGGCAGAGAGCGTTTTGTGTAAGAATGCTCGATTGCGGGGCCCTGCACTCGCAAGAACAAACCAAGAGATTTTTTCTTACTTAAAGCTATCTGAACCTGACCTAACCCTGTCCCCTTTGGGAAGAAACGAAGCTCGCTGGGGGCCCCGGCCTGCCATCTAAAGTCGCGGCAGGATTTGTAAACCGGCGTCCGGGTAGTTGGAAGGAAGTAGCTCATCCTGCGCATCATCAGATTGAACGCGGCTTGCAATCTGCGCGAGGCGAGCGGAAAAATTCCACATTCCAAACAAATCGCCAGAATTTCAACCGGTACGTACCACATTAAAAACACGTTGACAACAAAATACCGTACGTTTTTTTCAAAACACGTTGACTGGATCTGCATTTGCACGAGGAGCACCATATTGGTTGTGCTTGCGATCGTCTGGATTTCAGGCGTGAGGACGTCATCCTGACTGTGGAGACTGCATTTAACGGTTCTTGTGCTTGACTGCGACCTGTCGGGAGATCCTGAAGGGGTGAGGGGAGTCTTATTTCCTGCTTTCTTGCATTTTCGTGCGCTGATCTCTTTGCCAACCACGCGGTCATTTTCATTCGATCCTGTACTTTTTCACCTGGGTTCACGACGAAGCGCTGCACGAGGTCACTGCACCTGGCCGACGCTTGCTGCGCTGTTTGGTTCACGGCAATCGCGAACAGGGTGTCACTGGTTTCGTGCGGACGTTTGTTTCCTTGCCTTTTGCAGATGGTTTGACTTTTTTGGCTTCCGTAGCAGAAACCAAAAGAAAAAAAAAGAAAAGGCGGGAAAGAAACAATGGTTAGATATCATGGCGCATACCCATTTTAAATTGCTAATCAGGCTTTCGCATCTATCAGAGTGGCATGTTCAACCCCGTGTGAAGTCACTCCTGAGGAAACATGCGGTAAAAGTTTGGCAAAAGGTTTCATTTATTTCCTGGTGAAAATTCTAAATTTTGCTAAAATTTTGGTGAATATCTTTTTTGGCAGCCAAATTTTTAACGAAACCCAAATTTTGGTAAAATTTGGTAAAATTGGAAAGAAATTGTTAAACTTTTACAAACTAGTGTCTTTGCCACGAGCAGAAATTTCAGCAGAGGTGAACAAGCCACTGGCACTGCTCGCAAAACTTCCTTCGCATGCAACTGCGCCAAACCAACCAGCAAAATAAAAGCGCGACACCCTGTGGCGCTGCTCAGGTTTTCGTCCGCAGCTTGCAATTTTCAGGAATCAACAAAAACGACAAGACGGACGCCTGACGTGTTTAAAAAAAAACGTACGGTACTATAATCTGATCTAACCTTATCTGACCCAACCCGGACTTCGGCATTTTTCAAAAGATATAATTCCAAAAAAATCGCTGGGATTCAAACCCGCCATCCATGCATGCATCAGCAGCACGACGCCTTTCGACCACTCGGCCACGTCGGCTGCCGCAGAAAATCCCTTAGGGAAAACTATAATGGCGTCATATAATGGGGTCATTTCAATCAAAAG
>JASGXE010003824.1:0-24959 GCA_030068105.1 Sinentomon sp. SZTP_YWyxl
GCCTTGATTTCGCAATGAAAAAAAAAAAAATCCCACAAAATGTGACCCAAAATTGTGCCCCATATTAGGGAACATCCATTCTCTTATTAATTAGGTACCTACCTGCTGTCTTTTTTGCAGGTGATATCGAGCGCTGCTTGAAGAAGGTTGCTGAAGGTGTAGAAACCTTTGAAGACATTTGGCAGAAATTTCACAATGCTACCAACGCAAACCAAAAGGAAAAGTATGAAGCTGACCTCAAAAAGGAGATCAAGAAATTGCAAAGGCTGCGTGATCAAATTAAGTCATGGATCACTTGTGCAGACATCAAGGACAAAAGCATCCTCTATGACAACAGGAAGCTTATCGAAACAGTGAGCTCTTCATTTATCATTTCATTTCATATCATTTATCATTTATCAGTTCTTCATTTATCATTACATAGGTATAAGCACTGTTTCAATGCCATTGTGGCTTTTTTTCTTATGGGCCTTCCTGGGTCTTAGCGTTGGTGAAATTTTGTGTGCGATATTTGTGTACAGGGTGTCCATAAACATTTCACCAAAATTTGTGATGTCCCTGACAGCAAAACAAATTGAAACTAATCAGTAAAAATTTTGCTCCGGGCCTCCATTTTCTTGTGATGCCTCCAAAGTCCGCCAAGATGGGCCTATTTGGGTACCTATTCATGGGGCAGGTAAGATTTCATCGTAGAACCGTCAAAATATCAGGACAGGTTCTATGGAACAAGAAAAACATAAAATATTCAGCAACAAAATAACCTCCGAGCCTCCACTTTCACTCAGTGCCCCCCAAAAATCCAAAAAAGCTCAATTTGCGGTTGTCTTAGGTTAACTGAGATATGAAGATACTGCGTCGCCGCACAAATGCCATTTGTGGAGGACAGATTCCCAGAAGTAGTCTTTCTATTTAAGGGTTTTCGTGGCATCCATCGAAACAGAGACATTTTCACCGATTTTTGGCTGGCTCTTGCATGGAAATGGGGGGGTCGGAGCACAATTTTTCGCTGAACATTTTTTTTCCAGCAAACTTTTGCGAATCTGTCCTCGAAAAATGGCTTTTGTGCGGCGACCCAGTATTAATTTCGATTTCGTTTGCCGGGAACATCTCTTACTAATTTTGACGAAGTGTTTTTGGCACACCTGTATTTCTAGGTAGAAATTGAAAAATACCTAATTGTCATGCACACCTTAATACAAGTACCTATGAGGGTAGGTTAAAAGGTTACTGGAAATTTTCACTGTACCAAAAGGAGGTTCAAAAGGAGGTAACTGACCTTTTGTGTGCATGTTCCCCCGCTTGTGTTCTTCCATGAATGCCAATTAACAACAACTAATCCTTGATTTATGTACATAAATTTTCCAAACTAATAAGTTTCTGTTGTTTTTCAATGATGAGAATTTGTTACATACGTTTCATGTTGAGGCTAATGTTAAAAATTTGTTAGAACTTGGTTGGCAGTCAAATGGCATCATGGGTGGGTGCCTTGGAGAATTTTTATGATCATGCCACAATGTAGGTAAACATCAGTTTACAATTGAATCAGACATTGTAAGGTGGGGCGGGGGGATTGATGATGATTCATCATGAAGAGCCGGACGGTCATTGCCATTTTTTTTTTGTTTAATTTTCAAAATTTGATTTCAAAACAAAAAACAATCCAAGATGACAAATTCAAATTTTCACAACACATGTCAAAAACAAATTTTGTGTACAGATATTTCCATGAAAATTGTTAATGTGTGTGAAAGAAATCACCAACCTCGCGAAGATCCATCATCGCCACCAAGTGCACGATATGAACCATAATTGGTGAACATGAACAGCAGAAGCATCGATTGTAGCCGGCATGTTAAGGAATCCAGTGCTGAAAATTTGAAAAAGAAACAGTGCTGCAGTTTGACAGTTGTTTGCGATGACCACAGACTGACTTGACTAATAGACTAATTATTATTAGTGGAAAGTGATATCGATGGGTGCCTCCAACATTGTACGCGTGTTAAGATTCAAAATTTGTGGTAGATAAGTACCTAGTTCTTGTAAAATATGTGGTGGTTCTTGAAAATTTGTGGCAGTTAAAAAAAATTATGGCAGTAAGATTGGGTGTTAAAAATGACAACAATCTCACTCAAAAAATTGTTGGACAACAATCCCACAACCAACCATTTTTGTGCCAAAGAGACAATGAGCTCATTTTTGCATTTTTGAAGCACTGGGACACCAGAGGAAATGTCAGAATCAAATCCATCACATTTTTCTGCACAGTGTGGGATGCATCTTGTCCTGGAGTGACTGATAGATACGAAAATGTGTGGGTTAAATTTTTCATTTTCGTTAGAAAGGTAATTGGGCCCAAGAAAGACAAACGCTGGTAGAAGTTGGAATTTTCGAGAAAATATTTCCAGGCTTGATTTGGGGAATTATTTGCACAAGATGCATGGAGTAACCTCAATGACTTTTTTTTTTTTTTTTTTTTTTTTTAACAGGAAAATGCCTACATTAGGGGAAATGGGGAAGCGACAAAAACAAGTGTTTAGAAAATTTGCAAAATTTTGAAAGTTCAAGAAAACCTGACAGTTACGTGTAAGTGGGGGGTATGAAAGCCAAAATGGCTTTCAAGAAACCCTCAGTACTTTTTCAAAGTTTTGTATGCTGCATGTCTGCAAAAATGAATTTTGCTCCACCTGGAGAGATGAAGGTAGAGAAGTCAGCATGACTTCCCAGCTAATTTGCATGGCTAAAAATTAGTAAACGTACGGTGAAAAAACATGCAGTTAGGTTACAGGGGGGCCTCCCTGATAATCAAAAAACAGCTGTTTGTCCAACATTTCCTTTTTAAGGATGCGTTTGAACTCAGAATAGGTAGAGCAACTGCGTAGTCTTAAAGGGAGCTTGTTCCAGAGTCTATGCCCTAGTGAAGGGAGAGAGGACCACCCAAGTGTTGTGTGATGAGGGAGTACTGGCAAGGAGCGTAGCTCTGAAGACCGCAGAAATGGTAGGGCAGGACTTTTACTGAAAGCACAAAATGATAACAAGTTATGACCCACAATGAGATCCAAATGAGTTATTGCCTGATTTTTTTGCAGAATCTCTTCCCGGCTAATTCGTGGCTGCATCTATCTCATTATTTCTTTATATTCCTTTTCTTTTACCTAGCAAATGGAAAGGTTCAAGGTTGTTGAAAGAGAAACAAAGACCAAAGCATACTCCAAGGAGGGTTTGGGTGCAATCCAGAAACTTGATCCGGCACAGAAAGAGAAGGATGAAATGATATATTGGCTTTCAAATTGTATAGATTCCTTGAACATTCAGGCACGTGTTTAATCCCGTCTTTATCTACCTAGATAGGACTCTGATATTATTTAGTTAGCCTACCTATAGTTTTGTTGGAACCAGGCCTATTTCGATTGGCCCACTGCCTGGCTGTTCTCTCAAGAATTCATTTATTTACCCTAAGTAAGTTGCTAAAGGCCCAATTCTGGAGAAATAAATTTGTTTTCAGAAAAAGATGCACAAATCCATTTATCGTGTTGTTAAGATGTTAAATGCCTATGTGTGCATTCGCAGACAGTGCGAATAGGTACCAAAGATGGGGTTGGTTCCCAGATAGATGCTCAATAACGACCTTCACACTTACAAGGACATAAATGTCAGGAGCGGCTTTGAAATTCTTCACAAAGCAGAACTTTTTTTTATTGGATTCCCTGCAAATTATTCAAGAACATGTTTGTTGTTCTGCATCAGGCAAATCTACGCTGCACTCGCCATCAACAGAACTGTTTCTTCTGTTGAATGTAACTCAGGTATCCTGTGTCTATATTTGTAGACTGACCAGTTTGAGTCTGAGATTGAGTCAGTAACAGCAGGGGCAGGTAAAAAGAAGAAGCTCGATCGTGACAAGCAGGACAGAATTGATGATCTCAAGGCTTGGTGTGAGAAACACAGGCATCACCTTCGAAAGCTGGAGACACTGATGAGGATGTTGGATAATATGTCGGTTGAAGTTGATCAGGTTTGTTTTGTTTTCTGTTTTTTTGTTTTAGTTTCTACCAGCAGTTTGTTTGTGTTATGACGACCACCTTCAGTAATGCAATCAACTCTCCTGGGGAGACTCTCCCACCATCCAGCTTTCTCTGTTTCTTCTTCGATGTTCTCTGACGTCTGCTCCAGGTGGGATCGATACCCATGTGAATTTCATATCTGTGTGGAGAAAATAACAGTTTCTGTTCTTGAAGTTTAAATTTTAAAAAATTATGTTGCATAATTGTGAGAGATTCTCGTACCAGTCGAATCAGTGCCTCTCTCTGGACCGCCAGCACTCCAGTGCTCTGCTTCAGGTGATCAAATGGGGGATGTTTGGACAATCTCAAAAAAGTGCTTTATTTTATCATCATTCTGCAGTAAAAAGGGAAATTAGAAATGCTCTTGGGACCTGTTTCCAAATCTGACACAAGTGTACCCAATGTGCTCAGAAACATGAAATAGGCACATCAGTGCAGTATCTAATGATTGGGGCAGGCCGTATTCCAACAATAAAATTCTACCAGAGTGCCTGCTCTGTAAAACATCACTGTTTGGGATGTGTGTGCCGACTGGCAGGACTTAACCCTTAATCTCCAACTTCCACCTGATGCGGAACCTCTCTCACTTCAGGTGAACTTCAGAAATAAGCCAATTTCCACAAATCGAGCTTGACCAATCAGTAGTCCTTTAACATATAGGGCCAAACCTAACCTGCCCTTCTCCACCAATAGTTCTGTATCAGACAACCTAATTTTAATTGACAATCAAGAAATAAAAAAAAAAAAACAATCAATTAGGTATATGTAAAATCACAATAGGCAATTCAGATGAAGTTTATCATCAAAGAAACTTTTACAGTTTTACAACCATCAAATCAACTCTTGACAAAACTTCTGGCCCTCCCGATCACTGTTCTCTTGCACTTCACTGTCTTGATTCCCTTGGAAATGCTTCACCTCTTTGGTCTCACATTTCACCCAAGGCGAAACCCAACTTGAATCCACCAATTCCTGAAAATGGGGTGCACTACTTTGAAACGACTGTCTTGGAAAGTGAGTGACTATATCACAGAACAGGTTCACGTAAACCATCACCATCAAATGATCTTCTCTGCTTAATGACTGTCCCTTTCTCTCTAGATTTATTGGGCCTCTTAACCCTGCAGGCTGCAAATCTAATGACAATGTCACTCCGTGTAAGGCTCAAGATGCAGCAAACTATATCCACCCAACTCCCAAGGCAGCAACCAAAATCCACCTCTGCTCTGAGTGGAAAGCCTGATCCAGTCCTTTAGGCTTCATCCCAACCAGGCCAAGGATCATCTCAGGGATCCTGTTCAACTCTTCATCATGATAAGGAAAACCCAACCCTCCCACCTAGAGGGATAGAAGAAGAAACAAGTTATTAGCACATCCTAACAATCTCCCGTTACATGTGCTGCAAGTTTGAGTTTGGGAGTTTGAGTTTAGGGGAGGCCAATGAAAATCATTTGCAACCAATCCGCTTTTCCGACTCTGCCGTGTTTGTCAATCTTTTGGCAAAACAAGGAACCTACCTGCCAGTATAGGTACCTTGCTGTTTTTCTGAGTGTACTGTGAGCAAACGGGGATTTTAAAACACCAGATTTGACTTCAACACCCTCACGATCGCACCACCAGAAATAGGTAGGTAGATTGTATGGAGATGGCATCAGCATGAACACAAAAATAGAATGCTTAGCAGTTAGCAAGGTGTTCAAACTCTCTTGTCCTCATTTGTTTGCAGTCGAGCTGGTTATATATTATTTTGTTTATGATTCTCCTCTTGTAGTAAACTGCTGCGTGGTAGACATTACTCATTAGCCTTGTGGTGGAGCAGAAGACTCATTGGCACAGATCTTGATGGACGGAGTGACATGCCCCTGCAATATTTTAAAAGTCATGAATTGTGCCACCCAGAATTTCAGTCATGAAATTTTTCCACCAAAGATGGAAAGTTGAATCGACTACCTAATCTCCTGTCCAAAATGCTGCGAAAATCTGTTTCCCTGAAGATGTGAAACTTTTGGAAAAGGCTCGGAATGTTTGTGTGATGTGTGGTTCAGAAATGCAGGCCACCATTGCCATGCCAATGCAAGATTGCCTCAACCTCAGATGTTCCTAGATTTTGCTTGACTTGGCCATCCCATCCAAGTTGTTTTAAAGGAGCCACATTGTGTCAGCTGTTGGCTTCACTTAGAGGAGACCACTCAAGTTTGCATTCCTGATGGCGTGGATCACCCTTTCATTTTTCCGATCAAGCAAGCGTTGTGTTGTTGACGTGCACGTTTGTAGGATAAATGGAATCCCTTATCTTATCATCCTCCCCTACCCTCTCCGCACCAACACTTACATGCAATAATCCTCCCACTATCTACGATTCACTGTTAACCCTTTTATTCCCACATCGTCCCCCAACCCAATATTCAACTCAGATCTGTGCTCATGAGAAACCAGTTAATTTTAAAGCACAGCAAATGTCAATGATCAATGACAATAAACCATAATTGACAATAGCACCAAAATGGAATGGCAACGTCAACCATCCTTTTTTTATTGGCCATAAATGCTTGATGTTGACCTTTGTGGGAACCCAAGGGCCAAAAATTAAACTGTTTGCCTCACCTTCGACTTTTTTACTTTCATGTTTTTGCTTTTCGTCCATTTGTCTTGTCTTCTCGACAAGAAAATATGAGTGCCGATGCTGCTATTCAGCATGGGACTGCACACCGGGGCCTGCTAAAACCATACCTAAACAGAGTGTTATTTTTTGTTTTTGCTTTAAAAAAAAAATCGGGGGTGTGGGTGGGGACTGGCATCCACAGGTTTGGGGAGGGATTGGGGCCCCTGCTCTGCTTTAGGCCTTGGCTTGTTTCTGTGCTCCATTCTGGCCATGCAATTGAATGGGTGTGAGTAAAAATGAAAACAATCGAGCAAAAGTGTCAAAAGAAAAAGTAAAACTGATATGGGCTAGCATGGGAGATTTTTTGTCATTTTCTCCTTGTTTCGAGTGTCTCTTGATGCACTTTGTCATACACATGGGCCAGGTAAAGTTCGAGATTATTTTGAGTTTTTCTCGTCGAGTGTGACAGGAAGAGCCTGAAGATCCAGTCCAGATGTGCAGCATGACTTTGAGCTGATTTTTTCCCTGTTGCTCTTTTGTTGGCTCTTCCATTGAGCACAATAATTGCATTGGTAATTAATGATGGTTGAAATGTTCTTTTGTGAATTTCTGAGCTGGAATAATAAAATTGTTCTTTTTTCGTTGTTCCCCATCCATCTACCTAACCTAATCTAATTTAGATAAGGAAAATCAAGGAAGATGTTGAGTATTATATTGACTCATCTCAGGAACCTGATTTCAAGGAGAATGAATTCCTATACGATGATATAATCTCACCTGAAGATGAGCTGGCTGTTATGAACGATGGGTTGTTGGTTAGTCAGTGTTGACACTAATGAAGATAGAAGAACTACCTAAATGATGGAAACCAAGAAAAAATTACACTGACCTTACTTTCATTTCTCATCATGTTGTCACATGACCAATGTGCAGTAGTTTATCTTGTTTAATTGGCAAACACAGCTAACGACATGGATTCAACAAGCAACGTTTTGTTCTGCTGAGGGATCGACATTAAAAAAAAGTCTGAGTGCATTCCAATTGTTGCATCAATTTCTTCACTAACAACAAAATTCTATCCATCTCCCTTTTTTTATCTGATTGCATTCTGTAACCAAACTCAAGCATGGACCAAAATCCAAAAATAGCAATAGCAAAAATTTATTGATTTTTCTGCCGGCACCAATTAGGTACCGAAGCCCAATATTATCTACACATTGGAGGCGGGGGGCAAATATGAACATCTCAGCGAATGCAAATGCAGTTCTCCTTAATTGAAATGAAGTGTGACTAAATTAAAACTGATTTACGTGAATCTCCAAAAACTCAATAATGTAAATAAATACTGAGGCCCTGAAAAATGAAAGCATAGAGTTGAAAATTAGCATTTTGTGCTCTGGAAATTTTGTGACTCGTTTTTGTGACTCAACTCGTTTTTGTGACTGCGAGCTCAACGTTGAACATTTCTTGGAACAACAACTTGTTTGGATCGATTTTGGCCTGAAGAAGATCACAATCAGGCAATGAGTGTGACTGACGAATTTTGATTTCCTCTCCTCATTCCACAGAATCAGGCTGTTAGGCTCATGTTGCAGGTTGACAAGTTGCTGAGAATGGGATGCCTATGGTCTCCCCAAATGAGCCAGATTCAAAATGAGTGGAATATTAATTGTTAAACTCAACTGGAGTGTTGGGTTAGAGTGATCTTAAGATGAACAACCAATGAAGTGTTTTGTTTTGGATCTTTCGCTGTAAGATTTCTTTTTCTTTCTCTCTCTAGTTGTCTTCGTCACTGACATCCGCTTCTGAAAGTACAAATCATGTTAATGACACTCGAGAAACTCCACCATCCTCAAATTCCGGGAACTCTCCAGTTTCGTCACCTGCCCTCCACAATCATTCCAGTGATACTCCATCCGATGACAAGAAGCGTGGTCGGTCATCAGACGATGGAAGTGCTGTTGCCGTGGCTCTGGCTGCTGGGAAGGGGTCGATCGTCGCAAAGTCTTTGCTGTCAAAGGTGGCTGTAACGAGCGTTCTTTCTGACGACACCAGCACTCACTTCATTCTTGCTAACAGCATCTTGTCACAGTCGCAGCCCACTCCATTCGTCATCCCTCTCAGTAATAATAACAAACTTAACAATGATAACATTAATAACAATGTTAATAGCGGTGAGAATTATTGTTCAACAAGTCCGATTGAGATTCTCTCGACGACTACAGTTCAACCCCAGCCCATGCCCATGCCTATGCCTGTGGCCATGCCCATGCAACAGCAGCAGCCGAGGCCAAATGCGGGGGATTCAGTTACACCTACGAAATTACATTCAGGTTGGAGCTTTTGTTCTTTTGTTCTTTTTTTTTTTACCGGATTTCCAAAAAGGCACGTGACAACCGGACCCAAAAGAAGTGCATTACAGTTCTGAAACAGCTCTGGAAGCTTGGAGTGGAGTTTGTTCCAATTCCAATGGATAACACTGCAGAAGGCAGCCTGCCCAATCTGAACCAGAAATCTGTAGAAATATCCCCACAAGAGAAGACTGAAAACTTGAAAATTGCAGAGGTTGTCAAGTGGCTTTTGGGAAACCCTGTTGCGTTGGGTTCACAAGAGCCATCAAAAGTCAGGAAATCCAATCCCAGTCTCATCGACAAAATTAGTCAATGAGACTGGATTGAGTGGATTTCCAAGAATTTTTTTTGTCAAGAAAAAAGAATGAAATTTTCCATTCGTTTTTCTTGACAAAATACCACATCACATGGTTCAACAATTATTCTTTCAAACTCCTTCAATAACCAAAACTAGTGCCGGCTAGAGAACGTGACTAAAGTGCCGGCTAGAGAATGCATAGGTATAAGGAATACCCGGTAGGAAGTAAAAAATAGGTAACCTGAGTGACCTACTTTCTGTATATCTGTGGAATTTTATCTTCAGTTGCCCATGTTCAAGGGCCCCCCAATTCCTGGGGGACCTGGTTTCGGACAACGTTTTATCTTTTGACCGATCTTATTAAAATTTTACACACTCTTTGGAACCAATCAAGATAACTTCTGTGCAAAATTTGAACACTAGCTCTTGTGGTTAGGCACAGCAGCCATTTCAGGGTAAAAATAAGGCGATTCAGTCCCATGCACAGCGATTACCACACGTCAAAGAATGCCCAAATTCAAGTTATAGGGGTAAAAAACCAAACCAAAACTTTTGATAAGGCCGGATTTCTTGTTTTTGACCCCAGAGTCATGTGGCTGGTGATTTTCTTTCACTCCGCAAGAAAAGCGGTGAATTTTTTTAGCAATTTTTCACTTTCTTGTTTTTCACTCGTAATGGAGGGAAAAATTGTCAATTGTGGCCTTGTCAGTCGTTTTACAGGGTTCCCACCAGTCCTGGAATGTCCTGGATTTTTATTTTTCCTGGAATGTCCTGGATTTTGACATGTCTGCCTGGAGAGTCCTGGAATTTTTTCTGGTGGAAATGAAGCATTTTTTTTTTCTTTGTGGAAATGACTGAAATTCTGATCCAAAGAGGTAGAAAACTAGCTACCTACTGAACCAACCATTTTTTTTCTTTGTGAACAGAAAATTACCTTTTCAAAAGCTGGGAGGGAATACAATATAAAGGTGGGCCTTCTGCAGAACGTTGGTATTCTCACCTGTGTCTGTTTGTTAGAATGGTGAATAAGCTAGGTACTAAATTCTGTAAATTCTCCCATTTTAGCATGTACCTACTGAGTCAGAACAGTAACTAACTGTAAACATGTCGTGGGCGAATGCCATCTGAAGAACCCAAATTTGTCAAAAGACTCCAGCTTTTAGGGGACTCCGTCCCCCAACCCCCTGCCAGGGGCTGCCCCCTGGACCCCCGCTGGGGGGCTTGCGGCCCGCACACCCCCCTCAACTGGGCGCTGCCGCCCCCAGACCCCTGCACCTGGAACTCAATGTCCTGGAAATCTCCTCGAAAAATTATTCTGATTTCGAGTGGGAACCCTGGTTTTTAGAATTTTACACAAGTACCTACGTCAAATTTGAACATGATCACATAAAAATGGCTGAGATGTACGGGGCAGAACAGAAAAAATGCTTAAAAACAAAAAATTGAGAAAAATAGCGTCAAAGATCGAAAACATTTTTCATTTTACTGCTGATTTCACCGCGAACGGAAAAAAACATGCCTCCGATCTTTCGCATGCCATTTTTTCTATTAAAGATATTTACAATTGGTTTTCACAGTCAGAAATTAGAGATTTCAGTGCATCTGGTCCACACATTAAAAAAATATTGGACAACTTTTCATTTTTTTACGAAAAACTAAGTCCCCCTGCAGCGCCTGTCATGAACCCTTGTCGCGCTCAATTTGCTTTTTTCAGGGTAAAAAGAAATTTCAAACGAAAACCCACTTCTCGATCAGTTGATCTTCTCTACGGATCTAGTCAATTAAAACTATCCTTATGGCTGTGCTGCTGGCGGCGGCCACTGGATGCATGCCTGTGTTTTCAGAACGAGTAGTTTGTAAACGGTGAAACTGCGAGATTATTATCAGTTTCTCAAGCCGTCTGAAATACAAGGTGGACAGAGGTTTCCGTTCGACTGACATGGGCTGTTTGTTATCACAGGCGATTCTCAAACTGGTACCGTAATACGATACAGTGGCAGAGTCGGATCCTCGATTTGGTTGCCACATTCTTGACTACTGACGGGATGATGGCGGCCGTCTCGGCTGTTATTCCAGACCGCAGTTCCACAAGGACTTGGTGCAATGGTTTGTAGACCTTTGATTTAATGTGGCCGAAAAAAGAAGTCCAGTGGGTGCAGGTCTTGGGTACCTGAGATTCACGCTGGATTGGACATCACGACCAATCCGATGGCCGGGGAAGAAATTGTGAAGGAATTGCCGAACTGGGAGCCAATAAGGCCAGGACCATTTTTGGACGGCGTCGGACGATCAGGGTGCCGCTCTTTCAACAAGTCACGTTATTCAACTGTGCTCCGATGATGGTTTGCGCACACCAACACTGGCGCTCCTCATTCTTGTAACGAACCATTTTGTAAAAGCAGACGGACAGCGACACCCAACTTCCGTACTGAGCAATGGCATCGACACATTGGCTCACCTTGTAGCACGTTCCGTGAGACCAGCTAACCAGCAGCTCGCGTTCGTCGTCGGACGACGAAAATCTGGTGTTATCACTGGACTGTCGTGTGGCGAGTCGGCTTGACTGTTTTTCTGCGCGTTTCATACCGATCACGTCCCATTTAAAAAGCATTGCGCCATCAGGATAGTTTTAATTGACTAGATCTGTATATCCTTCTCACGGGATCTTTTGTTTAAACATAACACCAGTTGTGGACTGTTTCCTTGTTGTGCTCCATTAGATTGTTTAAGGGTAAAAGGGAAATTTCAAATGAAAAAAAAAAACATAATTGCAACCAAATGAACTGACAAATCTCTTTTCTGCAGGCATATTTGCACCGCATGAAACTGAACCTTCTCAAAAAAAAAAAAAAAAAAAAAAAGAAACACGTCCATGTGTCCATGATGGTCTTAGGATGAAAGAAAAACCTCGCATCAAGTGCTGTGGTTTTGGAGTGAAAGAAAAACTCTCATTCATCAAAAGACATCACTCATTATTTCATTATTTCAATCCATTTCGGGAATGAGAATCACTGCAAATTATATAAAAAATACATTGAAGAAGTCAGCGGGTAGGATAATGTATTTTATTTGATAACCAACGAATTTCAGTCAGTGAGTCATTGCTTGGCCAGTGATCTCAAATTGGATTGCATTTTTCTTCTTTTTTTTTCTTTTTCTGTTCCAGCTTCACCTCACCAAACTCCGAACAACAGTTCCCCAAGTTCAGGGCTTCAGCTCACGACTAACCACTTTCTTCAGGGTAATAATTCTTCTTCTTCTTCTTCTTCTGGTAGTTCAAAACTTTGCATCTTCAGTAGCATCTGCTTCTGCTGCTGGTGCTCCGATTGGAAGTGGATCAGGAACCTCTTTCAACCATCTGCAGTCTGCTGCAACTGCATCCCTTTCTGCTTCTGCTTCTGCTTTTACAAAGCCAAGTAAGTTCATTCTGCAAACGAGATTTACGATATCATTCTTCTAGTTTTCTCTTTCTCATCACTTCCTTCCTCTACAGATTCTCTCTTCTCTAAAAGGAGCAGGTTGCTCTTCAAATGGAAACGTACCTTCAAACAAACCAACTCATCTTTGAATACTGTTTTAATTGAATTTTTTGCTCATTTAATTCTCTGCTTTTTTGTCCCTTCGTCCTAATCTCTTCTTTTGGCTTGGGATTCTGATTACTCGATGTTTAATTTAAGGAGGGGGTAGGGGTCAAAATGTCAACTTCCGTGTTTATGATCCGATTTTGTTCAAATTTGGCACACTGTTGGGGCTCATTATGGAATGTCACTCACACAAAATTTCACCTCGTTAGATCAAATTGTTTCTGAGTTATGGGGTCAAAGGTCACAATTTGGTGACCTAACAGCGAAAGATTATACGAGAACCGGTAGAGATTTTTTGATCTGGTTTGGTCACAAAATCAATTAATTTTTGGGTGATAGAGCTGCTTTTTTTGTAGTTTTTTTTTCAAAAACATGTAACATTCCTTCATATTCCTCATTTGCGGCAGATGCGATTGACCTTTTTCCTGATCATGGCCCAAAACATTTTGAACAACTTAAATATTGATATTCGAGCAACCAAAAAGAGCATACAGGGTGGCCCAAAAAAAGGAAAGTGAAATTTCGTATTTGCCAGTTGGCCTTTTTTGGGAAATCGTCCTTGGAGTTTTTTTCATTTCAGTGGTGTTTTTTGGTGAGCCTGCATTGTCACCCCAGGTTATCCATTCAAAACCCCAGTGCTCTTGGCAAATTTGTGGTGTCCGCCATTATAATAGCCTAATTTATGTCGCAGATGACTTCGTGATTTTTACGAGATCGTCCAGGCTTTTAACATGTCCCGATGGTCAGAACTCTGTGTCTTTTATTTCTGCAACCCCTCAGGATGAGGGCAGGAAAGGTTGAGACTGGAATGTGAGGGGCTTTTGGAATTCGGAATTGGGAGATTGGAGACACTCTGGGCAGATGCGTTCCATATCGCGGCATGATCACCACCGAAATTAATCACACATGGCATCGTGCCTTGGATTTTTTGTCAATGATGTTTCCTTCAAAGCACACACTCGACTGGACTAAAAGGGATTCAGAAGACGATGTCGGACTGCAGAAGACCTCTTTGAATTCAATAACACTTCGCAGATGAACTAAACCAGCTTTGAAAACACATTTAACTTAAATGTTTCTGATTTTGGGTCGGATTGGGGCTGTTTTGTTTTGTGCATCAAGACCCCTATCCGTCACAGCATGCACGATTGAGGAAGACCAAACCAAACTGACTGAGGAGGACGAATGAAATAATGTTTGCCCATTTCAATCATCTTTGAAGCCCTGAACAGTAAACACCAAGTAGAACCAAAACAGCAACGGAAAACAGTTCAATTACCATTATGGTTGGGCCAGAGGAATTCAGTTGAGACTGTACTAAAAAGGGTTTTGAGTCTTCTTTTCCGAAATAAACCACAAATTTGCAACTTAGAAGGATGAAGGAGAACCTGCTGGGCCACTTCAATCCTGTTTTTTGCCAAAAAAACACTTTCCAGAAACGAAACTGACATGGAAAAATTTCACTTTCCTTTTTTTTTGGGCCACCCTGTACTTCTTTCGTCTGGTGTGCCAAGTTTTACCTCTATAGCACTTACGCTGGCTGAAAAAAAGCAAGCGAAAGTTCAAAAATACCCGGAAAAATGAAAGTGGTAGAACATGCCTTAAATTTAGTGGATTTTTCAAAGTAAATAAGAAATTATGCTGTCGCTTAAAAAAACTCAGGTGGGAATTGCAAAATCTCTTCAACTAATTAAGCTACAGTAATGGTTATTGTATCATTGGAATCAGCATGAAATAGACTATTTTTGGTGACAGCAAAATGGACAAAAACCAAAAATTATGTTTTTTCATTATCCGAGTGTTACCCCTCCCCCTTAAAAGCCGAAGTAAACGTTATCAAAAAGGACCAGAAAATTGGTTTTTGAGATATTGTTTTGTTGCCATCTGTTTTTGGCATGCTTTTCTGCATTTCACTCAATTTCAATGCAGAGTGCAGTGCAAATACCAACGAAGGTAAGTCAAAAAGTTTTGTCCCTGACCTAGTTCCAGTTGGCGATTGATATTTTGGGGTGTGGGTGGACCATACCTTTAAATGATTGTCCTCTTAATTTCTTTGCTCTAGCTTTTGTAGTTTTTTGTAATCTAAATTTAACCAGCTGTCATCGATTTGGTCGAAAATCGACAAAATCAAACATTGAGTTTTTGACATTGGAAAAAAGTTCACCCAAAGAAATGCACCAAACCATGCATGTTGTCTGCCAAGCCTCTGCTTCATCATACAAAGTGGGTCAAAGTCTGGGCCTGTCAAATCAAGCTTGGAAGAACAGACATCGAAGATGAGCCACTTCAGAAAATGCAGAGACGCGTGTTGTCCAACGTTGAAGAGATTGTCCTGCAGGACTGTCGCGTGTCCATTGATGCAATAGGTCGTTCAGTTCATCTTGCAGGATGTCCTGAGCTGAGCCATGCCATGGTTTTTGGACAAAGTTGCATCAATAGCATCAATTATGACCAATTATGAAGAAGTTATAAATTTATGAAATTGATTGAAAGCGAACCTATCTGGTCTGACTTCAGCAGCTGTCTTTTCATGTTTATTGAACATACACAGGGCCGGAGCCAGCCGGGGGCCCGGGGGGCTGTGCCCCCCTGAAATGATTTTGTTTGTACTAGATACGATTGTGTTGGAGTCAAGAAATAAACGCAAATGCAATTTCATCATTTCCTTCGATGTAGTTCTTTTCTGTTTCTTTGAAAATTTTCCATCACCAAAGTTTGAAGACTAGCCCAAGTACACCTGCTGGTTGCGAAAGTGCACTGGCCGCTGGCGGAAGGCAACAGACCAAAGAAATTGGCTGCTTTTGCAATTTGAATGGTTTAAAATACGAGGATTTATATTGAACATTTAAGAAGGGAAAATATGAATATTTAAAATAACAATTAACAATTTAATCAACAACCACATGCCACCTTGCTTGTGCGGCCCGGTCCTGGTATCTGTGCCAGAATACCCGCTGGCTGACGGGGGCCCTAGGACGAGCAGCTCACTTTCTTCCTCTATGGATCGCAACTTTGATCTTCACTTTTATTCTAGCTGTCCTAAAACTCTATCAGTCCTGTCCTAAAGTTCTTCCTCTTCGTCTTTCTGTCTGCTAGAAATCCTGCTGTCTGCTAGAAATCCTGCTTTTTCTGATGTCGTAGACCTCTTTGTTTCTGTCCTCAAACCCAACTAATTTCTTTTCTCTACTGTCCTGAAGATCCTTTGCTTACTACTTTTCATTTCATTTTCTGTGTTTTTGTATTTTCTTTTCTTTCTTTCTTTTTTCCTTTTTTTGGTCCCAGGAACGACGCTCTTGCTGGGTTCAAGCGGAGACGTGTTACGTTACTGGTGTTCCCATGTATTTATTAATTTTTTCTGGCTCTCCCACCCCGTGGCACTTGTATTCTTGATGTCGTTTTATTTTTAATTTTTGCTACCACCGTCTGGCTCACGAGAGCTGGGGCTTGCTGGACAACTTGAACTTGAACAACTTGAACCACATGCCACCTTGCTTGTGGGGCTGTTATGAGATTATCCTATCACTTTTTTGGAATCCAAAACACTGATAAGATAATCTCCAATAGTCCCACAAGCAAGGTGGCATGTGGTTGTTGATCAATTGTCATTTTAATTTAAATATCATAGTTGAATGGGTAGTTCACGAAAATCACAAGAGATAGCCTTTTGTGGAAATTTGGCCATGGTTGACGAAGGCAACAAAGAAAAATCTGAATCTGGAATTGAAACCTTAAAATGAAATGATGAAATGGGTATTGTAGAGTCCAGTTTTTGATGCAATAGCACTTGTGTGTTTGTTTGGTCGTGTCGTGTTTAAAAAAGAATTAAATCGCACATTTGAAAAGACAACATTCAAAGACTGATTTGATGTTGTCAATCTGTTCTGAGCAAACGGAGATTGTGGGTAAAAGTGCTCAGTTTTTTAAAAAATTGAGCATTCTGAGCACCATTTGAGTTTCCATTTTTTTTTTTCAAAATTTCTTCTCCTTCAGGGAGGGTGGCACCCTCTCCCGACCCCCTCCCCTAGCATTGCGCTTCGTTCAATGCATCGTCCAACACGAATAATTCTTTGGCCCTCCCCGAAAAAAATTCCTGGCTACGGCCCTGAACATACGTGCAATGTATTGAACATACACTGAACAAAATAAGAATCAAAATGATGGAATTAGTCCAACTCCGTGATAACATCACTTAGACAAGGCAGTTGTCATTACTTTTTAATCCCCTTCGTCTTTTTATTTTTTTATTTTTTTAGTATTTTTTTATTTCTTTAGTGTTTTTTATTTACTTCGGTTGAGGAAGCTTGAATTCTGCACCATCTGGCAGTGCAACCCAGTTCTTTTTGTTCAAATTCAGATTCTCAGATTCAGCTTACTCGTACTGTCAGTTCAAATAAACAAATTGAGGTTTATCATGTCTAGTTGCTGTCTGAATTCTTGACAGGTCTTTTTCTGCTCGTTTGGCAGATGATTTCCTCAAGTTTAGTGCAAAATCTTGGGTTAAAGTTTCTGGAAATTAAAGGATTAATCACTAACAAGGGCAAGCAGTATCTGATGGCAATGTGATAAATCTCCTTTTTGATGCGCCATGGTGTTTTGATGAGGTTGCTTATTGTGAATGATAATGTGTTAGTCTGTCCATTCCACAGTCTGGCATCTATATTCAATGCTCAAGTTTTCTGGTCTACAGGGACACTGTTCAGTTTCTCTGAAGCCAACCAAGTTTTGGTGTATTGTATGCATGATTACTGCATCTGGTGTATTGTCCATCAATGTCAACACACCAGATGCATGATTATGATACACCTTGCCCTTTGTTTGTATCATCAGAGTATTGTGGACCACCATTCTCTCATCTGTTGATGAACATGATGTAGGTATCTGAGAGAAGACATGTGATAACTGGCTAGTTGATAGGATTGTGCCTGTCCTCTTCCAGTCCAGTTGCTGTTACAGAAGTGGAGGGAGAGGCATAATCCTATCAACGACTTTAATCTGTTAGAGTCCTCTGAAGGCAGTTGTTTTTTTTGCTTTTTGCAACTGTTTTTGTCTCCATTTCCTGCATGCCACTGTGTTTATTTGACTCGTACAATGGCTGATGCACTTTGCAAAACAGTTTTTCTCTGCTCTTACTTGTACGTATACCTACATGTTGCGATTTGGCACATGTGGAATGCATTTCTCCAGGCAGTCTCTCACGGCACGGCAGTCTGTCTCAAGGATAGAGAGAGGCATGTGTGCGTGGGTTGCGCGAAAGGGGCACTGGGATGTTTTTAGGGTTGGTGGGGTAGGTTGGTTTGAATAGATTACCACTCACAGACGACACAAAATGCCGAGTTGCACCATGAGGCCAGAGGATATCTCCTACAATGCCTCCGATGATATCCTCAAAATCGATCAGTGTAGTTCTTTAAGTTTGCACAAACAAGATTTAGCTCATGAAGAAATGAATTTGCATTATTTTTATCTTGCATTATTTTTAACTTGCATTAATTTTTCTTTTGCAGCAGTGTCGGAGAGGATAGAGGAGAGCAGCGATATTTTGTGCAATTCATTGGCAACTCCCCTTATGCCATCTACAACATCATCTGCACTATCATCATTGGCCTTTGCCCAGCATCTTAATCTAAATTCTTCAGGCAGTCCAGATGCAAGCAGCAACAGCTTATACCAATCATTCCTCTCATCTTCCCTGTCATCCGGGGCTGCTGCACACAATCAGTCAGTTCATCGGCCATCATCACACAGCAACAGCCTCTTCTGCAGACATCAGCTTCAACATCATCCCTACTTCTGCATTCGAAACTGACCCAGCAGTTGCGGCAGGTCGGGTCCGGGTCAGCACCCATTTCGGGAGGAGTTGGGGGTAGTAGCATGCAGAAATCTCACTCTGCCCCTCCATCCCCACCATCTCCGCCCAGCAGGCCTACGACCGCAATCACGACCACCAGCTTCAGTAGTTCATCATCTTCATCATCATCAAACCAGCCATCCTCAGCACCACCAACATCAACCCCTCTCCCTTTCCCTCCTGCTCCATCATTGGCAATGAGTGTTCAGAAACAGCAGCCACAACAGCAGCAACAGCCTGGATTGAATTCTGTCGATGCTTCGTCACCTCAGTCGTCATCATCTGTGTCAAGTTCAACGTCACCGTTGACCACCTCTTCTTCTTTGCAGCAAAGGCCCAGTCACCCCCAGTCATCCCCAACACCACCGCAGTTGGCACATTTGAACTTGATTACGAATAATCATAATATGGGGGGATTGCAACCATCTCTTATCAATGGACCAGTTTCACCAGATGTAAGTTCACCAGAGCAACGATCATGAGAAATTATTCTTCATAGCCGTTATTTATTAGCTGATTGCTGACCACACTGAACTGATCAGAAAAAAAAACCTGATAGACTGCAAACTTCATTACCTCCGTGTTTTTATTTCATCGCTTCAATGTTCCTGCTCAAAAGCTTTTTTTTTCAAAAGAAAAATTCCCCAAAAGCTCTTCAGAACTGTGTCGTGTGAATTTCACTGGGAATTTATTTTTGCACAACCACCCTGCCACATCGATGTAGCCCAGTCATACTTTTCACTGTTTCCCTAACTGAATGAACACATCTTGGGTGTTTGCTGGGGTCGAACAACAGAGCTGAAATGGGCAGTTCTAGGCCGGTGTCAGTGTGATGCAATGGTATTCCTTAATAATTATTGCAACGGATGGAGGTCTTGAAACAGAGATGTCAGTGCCACACACGGATGAGGAAGATCAGACAGACGGTACAATTCGTGCATGAAGAAAGTGCTGCGACAAGGAGGCTGGAGGAAAACGTGAGATTATGTCTGGGAACACTTATGCAGTGCCCAATCCATCAGCGTATTTTGTTCTTCCCTTATTTTTTGGGACAAAACTATTTTCAATTGGTACAAAGCATTTTTTTGTAGCCTGGTGTTGTTTTTCACTGTTATTTTGCTGCAGTCATACCATTACCACTGTCACATTGAAGCTTGATTTCTTATTTTTCCCTCCCTTGCTCTCCCCCCTCTCCACCGTCCTCTCTCTCTCTCTCTCTCTCTCTCTCTCACTCTCTCACTCTACTCACTTTCTCTCTCTCACTCAGCAGTTAGCTCCGGATTCAGATACAATGGTTTCTTTGAAGTCGATCGCACAACAAGCACTTGATAAAGCTGCTCTTGATCTTGCCTCTGCTCCAGCTGCCAACAGGGGTAAGACAATGACACAATAGACTGGAAGGTCACTCCACATACTTTCTTATGGCATTCGATTCTGTTTTATCTCATTCATTCACTTTTTTGTCTTTCCCAGTTCTTTTGGAAACGTTTCTTTCTTCCAGGAGAATATAATAATGCATCATTCATCATGGGAAATGGATTGCTATCTTATCTTATGCGGTGGGCATTCCGCATTGTAAATGAGTTGGCTCATCAGAACAAAATGTAAACACTTCAGCCCTGTCGCAATCTTGCCATCAATGTTGATCACTGATTTATTTAGATTATAATTGTGCTGCATTCCTCCAAAATTAAAAATCTTGTTTTCTACATTATGAAATTTTAATCACTGGAATCTTAGCCCTTTCGCAAGCATCTATCTACGTACATTGTTCTACCTTCCAGTTTCTTGTTTCTCACTCTCTACTTAATCTCTCTGGCTGTTTTTGTGACTTTCGATCCAAGTGTTATCATGGATCAAGATCATAAGTGTGAGCTTACCAGAGAACATGATTCTATTAATGACTGTCAGAAGCTTACACAATTTGAGGGGGAGGTGAGGGAGAGGGTGAGGGGCAGTTAGAGTTAGGATGTCAACAGTTAACTTACTTGTGTGAAAATGGCTCAAAAGTGGTTTTACACAGCTCATTTTCATTTTCACCTCAACTTGAAAAAATGCTGTGAACACCTGCCGCAAATCCTTCCGTAACTCTGGAACTACTCAAGCTCGGAAGAAAACGAAGACATCATTGAAACCAGCACATTAGAGACAATTTTATTTGAATCGAGAAAAATCTGAAATGAAATGAGCAATTTTTCTTGAATTTTGATCCCGACAACTTTTAACACTAACCCTGTGCTGTCCTTTGTCGGACCCAGTCTTACACCCTTTTGTTTCCTATCTGGACCCATGTCGGACTCAACTGGGTCCGACATCCATTTTGAGTTTGATTTGGTCCTATGTCGGATGACATCCGACAAGCAGAGTGAATCTGTGATCCACATGAGATGGAGAGGGGAATTCTACGAGCACATATTCGTCTTCATGAGGTTGGTTGGGCAAGCAATGATATAATAATGACTTGAAGAGAGGCAGAGGGAGTAACCAAAATCACTGCCATGCTGCCATCTTTTGTATGAAATGTGGCATACTGGGTTAGACTGGTGGAAAAAGGGGTGACGCTTACAATGAGGTATGTAGTTTGTTGAGCAAATTCAAGCGCAACTAAGAAAATTCAGAAAAAATCGTAGGATGTAATATCTGTCTGAAGTGTATAAAGACTTTTCTGGTGCCACATAGGATACCCTGAACTTTCGAAGAACATGTATTCTGACAGGTCTTCATTTTGTTGTGGCTCTTCCTTTCAAACGTCTATCCGTGGTTCTGGGACCAATTGCAAGCTTCGTCAAGATAGTGCAAAAATTTAAATTCAAAATCTTGAAAAATCACATAATTTCATGCTCAAAACCATTTCAGACCAGAAGGTTGTTTCCCTAATGTTTGGAAAAAGACCGCAATGGGTTGAGACAATCTCTGATGGAAAAAGTCCATTAGCTTGTGAAATTGCTATGGGTGATTTTCTTTCGGGTATCTTCTTCAAGAAGGAGAAAGAAGGATTCTCGGAAACCCTCTCTCAGGAGGAGAAGAGAGTTTGGAATTAAGAATCCCAGTTTGACTTTCTTCTATAAACATTTCACAAAAAAGTAAAATATTTGTCGAGCGCTGAGTTGCATGTTATTCCCTTGGAATGAATGCAGGTGGCCTGACAGCCAGCCTGTGCAGTGCCAAATAAAACAACCTGTGTTATGGCAGACAATGCCATCTGCTGTAACATACAATGTTGTTTCACCACATGCAGATTCATTCATTGTTACCCGAGGACAGTAGTTCAGCATTGCCACAGGGGCTGTGGACCACTTTAATTCGATGTGAGCTGTTGTGTCTGGCTTTTATGATGCAGTAGAGTGCCCCAGGTCGAAAGGAGCTTGCAGAGAGTCTGGGTCTTTCACAGGCCCGGACTTACAAAAAAGTCGTTTACTGGTCAGAGCTTGTGAAAGTCAACCAGTTTCAGAAAGTCTCCCACTCATGCCTCTCCATACACCACATATACAGAACGAATAGGAATTAGCCGGTCATTCATGAAATAGTTTTTAGCTTTAGTAACTGCCAGTGCGGAATATAAGTCGGTCGAAAATCTGATATGAGTTCGGCAATCAGACAGTCACGGCAATAAGGTACTGGGTGCACCACATTAGATGGAATAACCGTCCTGCCCGATTCAGTGTTTCAGACGCTCGAAATGTGCCCCATCTGCAGCGAAACAATCGTGGACACGCTGGTCCCGTTCTTGCAATGCATTGCTGATCATAGCATTTGAGATCCTGAAAATGGCCGCCCATTCTTCTAAGATGTTTGCACGAGCCGGGTGCACGTTTGATTTCGGGTGTCCCCATCGGAGTCCCCATCAGTCGCTCGGAGGCCACGACGTCAGTCCTCCACGGCTAATCTACCTTCCTGGAAGTTACTCATTAAGGCAGTTGCGGGCGAGGACACTAAAATGGGCAGTTGCGCCATCATGTTGAAGGAAGCAATAATTGGCTATTATCTGTGGTGCACTCTTGGGAACACTTCTTCCTGGAGTAACTGGACGTACCTTTTTCCATTACGGTTCGCCTTCAATAAAAAACGGGCCGATGACTGAGTCGTTTAAAATTGCAGCCCAGACCTTAATTTTTGGATATGCTGGGTGTGGCTTTCCTAAAAACTAGTGTGAATTTGTCCTGGACCAAAACCTGTGCCAAAAACACGTTCAACCATAGGCAAGCAAGTTACCGGCACACCGTGTATGCGGCCTGGCGAACGAGGCAACGAACGCATTGGCGGCGGCCGCGATTATTCATGAATTCTGAACAAGGCGGCCCGCATTCGCCTTCGGGTCAAACTCCGGCACGAGAAGCGGTCAACAGGTTGCTATCTCTGCTGAGCTTGCCGCAACTCAAACACACATTTCGCTTCACGTTGCAGCCTCGGAGGCGCTGCCTGCGAATGAATGCGGAGCAAAACAATCCGGTTGAAACCTCACGATCAAACCTGGTGGACATCTGAAGTGTTAATTTTTATTTAAACTGTATACATTGTGGTGCATACACCACATGTATACATTGTGGTGCATACACCACATGTATACATTGTGGTGCATACACCACATGTATACATTGTGGTGCATACACCACATGTATACATTGTGGTGCATACACCACATGTATACATTGTGGTGCATACACCACATGTATACATTGTGGTGCATACACCACATGTATACATTGTGGTGCATACACCACATGTATAGACCTACTCCCGCAAAATACAGGGCTACGCTAGAAATAACCTAACTTTTATCAATAAGGAGATGAATGGGGCCTCCCTCCACAGCTAATTCTCAAGTAGTCATGCTTTCCATTAAACGTTGGTAGCAAAACAACAGTTTCCCAACAGGTGCAAGCACCAGCGGTTCCTAATGACCAATTTCTAGAGCCCTTGGAAATTTTGGAGAAAAGGGAATAAGCACGAAAAAAACGTATTCTGATTTTTCCACTTTTTTCAACATTTCTTCGCCAAGTCAGATGACACCAAATCTATGAAACGACAAAAAACGAAATTGAATCATTGGCACAAAATTCACGTTTCAGAACGAAATTCCACGAATTTTGTCTTTTTTTCCACAAAATCTCCCTTTCCATGTCATTATTAACAAAGTGCCATTGACTTAGTGCAAGTTTTTTCTCTCATTTATGTCCACAAAGACACCAGAGAAATACATCACATCAGTTTTTGTCTGTTGTAAATGTAATATTTTTGTCTCCCAGGATGCACTCTTAGCTTTTCTCAGACTCAAAGCCAGGTACCACTAAGTTAGAAGCAGAACAAATTTGTTTGATGAAAATAAAAAGTGAACTCAGATTAAAAATCTCCAAATGCCTTCAGCCTTCGTATTCCATCTGCAGTCATTAGTATGCGATATTAGATTCAGGGCAGGTTTCATTCAGCCTCTATTATGAATGGAAATGAGGGGGGAAACCAGCCACTATAAAAATAAATTTGCTGCCTGAGAAGGCTACAAAATGCCATGCAGACAAATTAAAGAAATGGTAGGTCAAGCTACACAGCACAAACCCAGACAATCGTAACAAGTTTTATTTTAATTCTCAATGCAAATTTGCAATGCTTCTCTATTTCATTTAGAAGGCCAATTCAAGAGAAAGTCCTGCCAATTTTCCATTGGAACCATATTCGGCAAACCGCAGTTCAACACCATACAAACCCCCGGGATCAATCTTACAGCCTACAAAAGGCCAAAAACTTGGAAAAAAAAACGAAATTTCACTTTTATTTCAACACAAAAAATAAATTTTGAACCTTTAAAACGAAATTGACAAAAAATAAAAACGAAATTCCGTGGGCTCTGCCAATTTCCCACCGGTTCCAGTACTGCTTGTACTGGCCCACTGCCCATTACCAGCAGACGGTAACTGGTATCGACTCCAATGATAAAGAGCATGGCTTACAAACCCCAGTGTTGCTTTCAATAATAGACATGCGAGTGCTTCTCCACCAGACCACTTTCATTGTGACCACTCACCTTCACTTGACAAGGGAGGCGGCAACGGTTGAGAAAATGACCCGACAAAGAATGATAGAAAGCAAGATGTCATCGACGATGCCCCAACCCTTCAAGCAAACTATTGGCCTGCTGGCACTTATGACCACACCACTTCACATGCTTAATTAAGTATTCTAACAAGAGGATTAATCAAGACATAGTGATAGTAATCCTA